>QQSS02104858.1:0-16624 GCA_003687565.2 Craspedacusta sowerbii
TTTGTATATAGCCTGAAGATGACAATAGAAATTGTCGAAAGCTTGCAAAAAACTTGAGGATATTTTGTTGTCTCACGATATATATATATATATATATATATATATGTTTATATTTATATATCCATAATATATACATATATGTACATGTATATATATATATATATGTATGTTTATATATGTATATATGGAGATATATGTATATGTATATATATATATGTATATGTATATATAAATGTATATATATACATATTTATAAATGTATATGTATGTTTACATTATATATTACATGTATATATATATATATGCGTATGTACATATACAAGACAAACAAATCTTCTCTTATTGCAATGCTGGATCAATTTTCTCGCTTTAACGCACCATACGTTCGAATACCATGAAGTCGTTAACTCAGCTATACCTCCGCATATATGCTCTCAAGATACACCACAACCCAATTCTACTGTAATATCAAATACAAGATCAGAATGATTATATACCATGCTCCTGCATTGACCACGAGCTGCAACGACAGGGACACCAACAGTCTTAATCAAGCTCGTTCACAGCTTAAGTCTCGTGAAGTCCAACCACTTGGGCAAGTCAGACGAATTTTAAATGCGTTAATAAGCCCTTGGGTAACTGATTCGCTCTAGAACGAAAAAAACAACAACATCAGAAGCTAGTCCTGTTTTCATCAATACTGTTGGTTCGTTCTCGCTGCGGAATACCCATTCCACTTTTTACACCAAGGTTCGCCTCACTTTCGCTGAAACAACGTTTCCTAAGTGACGGCATCCTTGCGTCTTCCTTTGGCCACTTGTCTGAAACTGGACTAGATGGAGAACTCTTATCCGGCCTGATAAGCTGAGGCTTGGTTTTCCACTGCAGAGACATCTTTATCCCATGCTTCCATCAAAAGTTAAAATTAAAAACCCGAGAATCAAGCGCGTGACACACCGAGTATATCTGAAGGCAACAGCGATATCCTTTCTCGAACAGAATTCGACCCCCAGTGCTCTCTGTTGGCTCGTTCACAGAGCATCTATTATGCATGGTTGACAGGAGAGCTCAAGAGTTCGTGTACCACGTGCTACTTAATGCTAAGCCTTAATCATTCATCAGAGCTCGCGTCTGCAGGTATGCACGACGCATCCGTGGCAGGGATGTGTCACTAAACCTGCCTTATAGACCGGTTTTACACGCTTGACTGTTGATTTTCTGAAATACGTGCCGAAGCTCTTGCGGGATTACATCGAGTCTAGGTTTTCTGTAAAGACTTGGCTAGGAGTAGTGCTAATCGTATTATCGAAAGCATTGTGGACCGCCGCTTACCCTATCAGCATAACTAGCAGCTCACCAGAAATAGCGGCAAAAATCCGGTGTTACGAGACAGCAACTAAGTAGACAGTTAAATTCTGGCAGTTCTAGATCATCCTGCTGCTTAGTGGGAAATAGCATGCATACCAAGCATGCTGTAAAGCTACCGTTTACTCCTCAAACCGCGATTGATCATGACAACATGCCGCGAAAGTCGATATGGTGATCGCACGCCAGGATTCCTTAATAAGTTGTCTTCAAATAAGTTTTTCTTTAAGGAAAATTGTAATTGTTTGAAATTAGCTCGAGCTTGCTAGAGAAAGGGTTTTGGCTAGGGCTACGGTTAAGATAAGTCTTAAGGGTAGGGCTAGGGTTTCGTTTATGTGAACTTAAGTTAAAACAAAATCAAAATTAAAGAAAATACCAGGGCAAGTTTCTTCATTAGTAACGACTGCAGACCGATCGCCATCTTGTAAGCATAACTGCTGCTTTGAATCATAGTTGCTGTGGGAGTGGCTTTTTTAAACACAAAATGAGCGAGGGGGAGGAAGCAAACGTTAGAGTGCATTCATATTCAGTTTTGGGACCAAAGTTAGTCTGGAGCGGCAGTCCCCATTATGGCTGACCTGTCACAAGTCCGCCTCAAAGTCAACCAAAGCCACGAGAAAAAATGAAGGTCTGGGAGCAAAAACCAAATCTGGCTTTGTTTATGTATGAGAGTAAGAAATAATGAGAAAAAATAATAAAGCAAGCAGTAATGAATAATAAAAGCTATTAGAACACCTGTTCATCTTCTAGGGTCTACCCAGTTCAAGGGCTAAACTGGGCAGCGCCATTGCGTTTTATGTTCAACAAATATCTTCTATGTAGCTTCTTAAGGCACGCCATCGGCAATTCTTCATTCAATTCGTCACGGAGTCTACATAAAGGCGTAGCTTTTGCTAATTTTGTGTGAGACTATCAAGAACCAGTTGATTCCATCAACCCCAGCTAGCGATCGCTCTGACTTACTTGTGATGTGTCCAAGCTAGGGGACCTATGTAATTACATTTGACACCTTATCTTACTCAAACATTTCAGGCACGAGGTGTGTGAAGTGTTACATTCTACGTCATTCTATTATCCTTCTTTTGTTGTGGCTAACTTAAAAACTCTTTTCGGAAGTGACATTCGGAGACGACCAGCTATCATTATAACAGAATTCCCATAACTACGCTTATCGGAATAATTTGCAGCTTCAAGCCTATGGACTCCCTCTTTCCAAGATTATGATAGGGTGAGAGTATAATTTCTCTAATAAATGCCATGTCCAAGTTGCAATACTTAGAAAATAAACTATATGATAAATCAGTCACAAGAACGCTTGCGAAGATCTATACTGTAACATAAAATTTGAGCATCTATATGAGATGGAGACGTCCACGCAGCCGGAGCTAATCAGATCAGGACGCCACCATTTCATAAGTAAACGCGACTTCAAGAGCAAGTTTTAAGGTATTAGGGGACGACAATAGGGGACGACATATCAGTAGTCAAATCTCGCTTTTTTCCTGAGAGGACGCATATTGGTCTAGTTTTAAAGAGCTCCCACAACCGAACATACCTTGCCTGACGCACTTAGAAGCGACGCCGAATTCTCTAGACCAGTAAATACGAAACCATGCCAAAGGTGAGCTCAGATAGTTAGCTCCTTAGCAAGTAAATGTTATGATATTTCACCGCACAAAATCCTATAGTGTTTCTTGTAACAGAGTAACTTACGGAGAACTGAAATGGTAAGAAATAATTACCATTTTCTATGCAATCGGCTCGTTTCTAGCATTCGTTAATGGAATTGAGCCATGGTCTATCGGATGACTGAGATACTCATCTGTGGACTGATTCTTGCTTGTGGTAAGTGGACATTTTCAAAAGACATTTCTACAAGGCTCGTGAAAACTTTCTTCAATTTATTTTTACATAGATAACGAAATCTTTAGTAGATAATCTCAGATCCCATCTCAGGAAACTTCCCTCATTTCAATACTATAGTTATAATATTGTTAATTAAGTCAACACGCAAGTTTGGTGATGCCTCGTTCAATATGCTTAAGCGCAGATAAAAATAAGGTTTTGTCAGAGGCCTAAATTATCTTTCGTGGACGTGTTGGTGTAGGGGGAAATTTTCGGATCGAGTACATGCCTCGGAAGTGCTTTGAAAGCCCACGATGAATCAGATACAAATTGTGGTTTGTTCGTTGAAGCACGAAGGGAAATATATACCTACACTGAATAGCAACATTGGGAATGAAAAGCATTGTGTTTTTTTTTCATTGGTTCAATTAAGCAAAGCTGTTGCATTGAGCTAGTTTTGTAAACTTAGCAAAGTCAGTGACTTCAGCTTCAGTTTATATTGAGCTTTACGTCCAATCTTACATATAACACTACCACCCATATATTTATTAATTAAATTTTAGTGTTACCTATACAGATTTTAAATTGATTTAAATGGAATATGGAATATATATCATTTAAATTATTATGTGAGCTTCATGAATTCTTAATTATATTGATTGATAATTTAATTTCTTCTCGCAAACAACTAAGCCGAATTGGAAAGTTAGCGTGTGTTAGCGCTGCCTAATAAAGTTTTTGTTACAGCTACCTGGCACGCAAAGGCACTTACCACCAACGCAACCTCCGAAGATTTAGTCAAAGATGGTGGCTTGGATCCTCTCTTGAAGTTTTTTCCTGTTCTCAAAGTTGCAGTCGCCAATGGAGTTCTCCGTTCAGTGGGATCGGCGAAGTTATCACCCCGCAACGCAGCCCCATCGACAGGCGATACTGGAAATTATACACAGGCCAAGCCTCCCGCAACGCCTTTGCCAAGTCTGGACATCTTCCCGGCTGAATCTTTTAAATTCCCGTTTTTCCATAACAAATCAGGTAGGATCGCTTGGATCGAGATTTCGTTTCAGACGGTCTAGTTGTCGCTTTATTTGTGTGTGAGTTTAGTTGTGTGTGTCAATCAGTTTGCGTATAACATAAACCCTAACCCAAAAAAATTATCAGTACAATTCAGCATTTTGTAAATAGATCAAGTCATTGTCTGACACATAGGTTTGCTCTCCCATCTATGGCGTTCTTTTGACCTTTTGATTATGAAACAACTAAAGATCTTTATTGAAAATAGATGTTTACCATCTATGCCGATGATCGCAACCTGTCTGTTGGGTTTGATTTTGCAAAACTTCTTTATGTATTTGTGAACCTGCAGCATATATATATATATATATATATATATATATATATATATGTATATCAGTTCAGGCATAACAATAGATGAAATAGATAAAAGTTTTAGAGGGAAGGATTATCCATGAAGTTTAAGGTAGGGCAATCAAGTCTGAGCTCTCTTTGAGTTTTAATGCTTTACTATGAATGTGTCTGTCTATGATGTTGAAATCAGAGAAGGACACGTTTGTGTTATATGACGGCTTATGCTTATTGTTATGCCATTGATTTAATGACTACATCATTTCAGACAGCCAGAACATTAGCAGCAAAGCAGAAGATATGGACGACACATTGACGTGGTTGAAGTTTGCAACTGCAGATGAACATATCCAAGGCAACGATTCTGTCTCCACACAAAATGGGGAGTTCGCCCAGCAACGTAAGAAAACGAAGTCTCTACATATACTGATACTTTCATGTATCCATAAAAGCATGGAGCATGATTCCGCTATTCGCAAACAAGGATACACGCTTCCGCTGTTGACGGCACATATCAGTTAAACTTCATTCAACAATCTTCATGTCGATCAGGGTTCTCCAAACTACGACCCGTGCTCCAGATCCGGCCCGCGAGGCCTTTTATTCCGGCCCAAGGATGCAAATCTCAACAAAGAGAAACACAAAAATTTATGATTCATTAATGGCTTTTTACTAGCGAATTTAATACATCAACAATGCGTGGTTTGAAATTCTCCGTGTGGTGTTAGTGGTGGCAATCGGCCTGTCTCGCTTTTTAGCGTCACACGTCTGTTTTGATTATAATATATTCGACCTCGACTTCTTATCCGACCCCCGAACGGCTGTATGCTCTTTAATACGGCCCGCGTGCTACAAGTTGGGAGACCCTGATGTAAGTCATACATGCTCTACTACATGAATCTCAATGAAATTGTGACCTCGCCGAGGCGGTATATTTTTTGCTTGCAATGCAGAATATTCGACCGCGGCTCCATAAGTATCAATCTGAATACATAGAGAACATATGGTAATGAACTCATGAGAAACCCATCGCGAAAATTCCGTCGACTACTGCTATGGAATATGTATCTCCTCTTCATTCTGGAGAATATACTAATTTTGTGTCTATCACGCCTATTTCAAGTCTGAACGCACAAATGTTCTAAAACTAACGAGCATATGAAGTGGTGTGGAATTCTTTATTCAAATCCATCGACTTCTTTTTTCAGCAATCGAAGGAGCTGACAAGGCATCAATTCTCAATTCCACTACATCACACGCCAAGTCTAACTCCGGTCTACCTACACTTGCGCAACGTGGAGGTGCTGATGGTGATGTACAACACTCTGACGTCTTGTTGGCTACCAGAGCAGAGAACGCCACAGCAGACCGTGATGGATGCAAGCTCATTCGTGAACTCAAAGCACAGTACACGCTGTACAACCATCGAAACATCTTCGACATGTTTAGCGAGAATTCTGATGACATACACAAACAGTTCATGAAGTGCGTTAAGAGCAGCCGAAGAAAGTTTGTTAAGCCTAAGGCCAATGACACTGTTGATGAGGCAATAAAAAACATCTCTTTAAAGGAGCTTGAGAATTTGGACTTGCGAAATCCTCCGGTCTTTCGCATGTCTGTCAACCAGACTGCAAAACCTGCTGAGAGTGATGAATTAGCACTCAGTAAAGCAAGCAGCTTCAGAAATGAGAAACTAACTGTCGGAAAAAACTTTACACTAATCCAGAATTCAAAAGCCCCGGTCGTTCCTAGAGGAAAGCGTGTTCTTTGCTTCGGTGATTCCTTGACTTACGGTTACGCACAAGGTGATGAAGGCAAGCACCCGTATTCAATCCGCTTAACGAAACTTCTGAACAACGATTCAGCGGCCAGTTTCGAGGTCATCACTCGAGGCTACGTCGGTCATTGTGTATTTCATCAGCTAGGCGAAAAGTTGCGTAACGTTATAGCAGAACTGATTCCGCTAGATTTAATAATTATATGGGGAGGCACGAATGACCTCCTGGACTATGATTGCGAGCATGGAGTTGATTTGTTCATGGAGATTCTTCGCATGCATGAGGCAGCTCACGAAATGGGTATCAAAACAGTAGCAGTGACCATACCTGAAGCGATTTATCGGAACGCAAAGCAGGTTACGAGCAAAGAGCAATACTTAGAACGCTGGAAGAACACGAATCAGAAAATAAGACTTTATCAGCAGCTACATGCCGACATGACAATCCTCTGTGACTTGGCCAAGAGGATTCGGAAACTTTCCCTAACGGGCGAAGAGAACAAATTGCTCTGGGACGATGGCACCCATCCCACAGCCACGGGATATGATATTATTGGAGAGATACTTTATAGAGATATTGTCGGAAAGTTTTGACACTATTTCAAAGTCAAAATTCAGGGTCATTTTTTCAGTCATCAGTTCTAAGCGAGATTTGAAGACAATAAATATGTGTGCCTGGGGACATTGTATCCACGTTCATTCTCTCCGCGACTTCTCAAAGTCACAACTGAAAAAATTATCAAAGCTACTACAGTAAGAAAAAACGCTTTTACATTAATATTTAGCTTTTCATTACCTCACGCCATGCATAAACAATGAAATCCTATTGAAAACGCGCTACAAGACTCGTAGTCAAACTAGACTTTGAAAGGCCCTAGGTCCAGATTGTTCTTCGAAGTCCGATTAAACATTTGGTCTACAGGGCACACTAAAAATTTCATATTTACCTAGCACACGGAGGGCTGGTCAGCATTTGATGACAAATGGTCAGGAATATATATATATATATATATATATATATATATATATATATATATATATCTTTATTCTTATTAGAGAAGGACTTCCTCTCAAGAGACAACGCTGTTCAAAACACACGTTTAAAAGCTATTTGATATTGATAGTTAGTGTATCATAGAGAGTTGACGAAGGTTTTTTTTTACAATGTGGAAGTCGCATGACATTTTCAACAATCCCATTTTGCTTTTTTTTCCTTTCTTTTGTCTAAAACCCAACTTCAAAATGAATTGGTAAATCTAGAAGCGTTAAAGGAGATAGTAGCCCTCTCCATGCATATGCACACACAAGTACACACACAAGTACACACACACACACACACAGACACACACACACACACACACACACAAACACAAGCACACGCACAGATACCAACATACACACACGCAAGCAATCATAAACACACACACACACACACAGACACACACGCGCGCACGCACAAAGCACACAGGCGCAAGGATCCTGTTTTTTTCAAGATTATTTGTGCGAAATAGAACGTTTACATATGCAACCCCGTGAAGTCGGAAACTAATTTATGCAGCTTCAAAGTTAAATAGTGTGATTGGAAGCTGCTTAGGTAGGAATTAATTCATGCTTCTTCATAATTGTATAGCGCGCGGTATATGAAACGGCTTCAGTCGGAAATCAATTCATGCTGGTCAATAATTGAATGTTGTTGGGTGTATTCTTATACTGGAGAGCACACACTCACACACACACACACACACACACACACACACACACACGCACACACACATACATAATACTCGTAAGTCCTTGTTTACTCCTTGGTTTCGAGTATTGCAGGGTGCAACTGTTTATTTTAGAGTTTTCAAGAAACAAAACAAGAGCAGAGAGGCTTATACCATAATTTTTTTTATTGAATTTTTGGATTGCCTCAAAATCATGCAATTCTATTGCAAATCAAACATTTATAAAATTTTCGTGAGACTTGGCTATATTAAAAAGGGCTATTATTTCACAATACCATCTTTTATTGTTCTTATATACCCATTAGTTGTTACCAGGGTAGGCAGCCTATTCATCAAGTCAATCCAGCCATTCATTACCGCTTCAATTCACGCCACTTGTATCTACGCATAGTTGATTGAGCTGTGCGGCAATTGATTTGGTGATGGTGGTCTGAAGTGCAGTCTGATCGTTGTAGATTGAATAACGACTTTCACCTATGTGAGGGTGATACTTGCTGTGTTTGTTGTTTGTTGCAGAGGTATATAATGAATATGGACGGAAATTTCAAGTCACGGTTGCTAAAGAGTATGGGTAGACTAATGTTATTAAACATGGCTGATAGATAGAATATCAAGATGCATTCCCAATACCACCAAAAGCACACTTAATGCCGATAATTCATGTACGTTTTTCCAAATATTAGTTAAAATTTATATATGACGAGAGCATGAAAACTGACAACATCATATGACGGGTGTTACATAGCATCTCCAACATTCAAACTTGCCCCTTTAGAAAAATCGATTTAATGACAAGTAGACACAACAACAGCAACAACAACAAAAAAAAAAACCATATGCACGCTGATATCGCATCTTGGAACGACGCAGGATCAGAGTATCAACACACAGACCAGACTAAATATCTTCCAAGCCTTTCTATTTCAACCGCAAGAGCCAATGCGATAGAGCAATTCAATGATACTGGCATTTATATGACCTGGATACATTTGCGTTTACCCAATGCATTTCACCTTGAAAGAGCACACTTTCAACAACCATACAATAGGATCATATTGTATTTATTGTATTATATACATTTATTATGAGGAATTCAAACCAACGATCCAATTGAGCAGTTTCAACAAATTTCCTCTAGGTTGACCTCCCTAGATATAAGTATTCAGAGTCTGGCGTCAAAATTCAATATTAGAAATTGATTCACGCAATAAATGCGGAAAAGCCTGCTTAGACAATAATTCCATCAGTAATATAATGTTAAACTAATATTTACATAATTCCATCAGTAATATAATGTTAAACTAATATTTACACATATAGTCCAATGGAAAAGTAATGTATTCCCCATGCATCATGTTATGTCTTGTAAGAGCACAAGCAAAAGAACACTAGTGTAAAGTTAGACAACTTCTGACTGACTGTCTTAGAGAAACCTTACCCGTTATATACATGATCTTACAATACCGTTACATAACCAATTACTGGAATATGCAAGTTTCTCTACGTGCATATCAGCACGTGCTATCTGTTAAGCTGGTTTCGCCACCCGAAGACGTGCATTGTCTCGCATGCGTGTCCGTGCAGTCCCTCACGTGTGATCTAGGTTGTAACACATCAGTACTATACTGCCATATGGCTAGGTCTTACCTGCTGCTAAATTGTGTTATCTATTGCTTCGATGACATCAAACACAAAGGCACAGACTATAGCTTTGCAATCTTATCCTGGCGTCCTTGAGTATATATAAACACAAGCTACTCACTGAACGCGCCGGAGTGCTGACTTTGGAGCAAGTTCTTAACAAAGCGCGTAGAGAGCTTATTCTTGAGTTTTAGAGGAAAGGATCTCCCATCAGCTCCAGAGTGTTGTGTCGACCGACTCGGCCGGGATTAAGTAGGATGCAGGGCAAAGGTTACGTTTAAATAGTTTTGCGCCCGATGTACAGCAAAAGTTATACATCTTTACTGATTTTTTTGTCCACATAAGATAAATTAGTTAATTAATGGACTGACTAATTAATGAATCAATGAAGTAATTTATTGATTGATTGGATATTACTTGAAGATTTGCTTGCTCATTTGATTGATTGAATGCAATAAGAATTGCTATTTGATTAATTTGCCGATTGATAAATCTACCAATGTCCATGGATTGTTATTTTGATTGATCTATTTGCTGATTTGTTGATTGATTGACTGGTTCTTGGTTCCTATGAACAGACTTTCCAACTCCATGACTGATTATCTACTTAATTGAATGTTAGCATGCTTGCCTTGATCGAGTGCTGGATCGCTTACCGGTTGTTTGGGCTCGTGAACTGTTGGTGAGCACAGCACTCTGATGTGCCTGTCTGTCCCATGCCACCGATGGAAAGACCTGCACAGTACAATCTGTAAAGCATCAATGGAATAGGGATCACTAAGGAGGTGTAGAATGCGGTACGTTTTACTGTGGCGTTTTATATGAACTTGCATGTTGAATTGCAGGAATGAAGTTGACTTCACAAGCAAAGATTGCTTACTCTGCTTAGCAATTAATTTTATCCGGAACTGGCTTATCCTAACCAGCACCAAGCCTATGAGGGTATAAATCTACCGTTTACTCCTCAATAAGCGGTTCATTGCGATTGCTCTGATGTGGCGTAATTTGGCGGAAGTTAGGCTTACAAGATGGCGACCTGTGTGCTGTCGTTATTATGAAGAAGCTTTCGCTTGCATGTTATTTCTTTATTTACGTTTTGATTTGTTGGCTAAGTCTGACTGTAACCCAAACTCAAACTCAAACGAAACTCTAATCCTTACTCTAATCCTAACCCTTTCTTTAAGCTCGATTAATCCTTACGCAATTAAAATTTTCAAGGCATAGAATAAAGCTAATAATTTTCGTGACGTTTCGGTCCTTTCTTGGACCATCTTCAGACTAAACGAACAAGAATACAAAAAAAAAACTGAAAAACAAAACAAGCAGAGCACACATCGCTAGAGTCACATCCTCGAAGTCGAGCTAAAATAGCTTCAAATTAATCGAGCCCGACTGTCTGTTAAGTGAGTTGGCGAATTTATGATGCGCGATCATCAAGCTCTCAATTAACAGCCACATGATGATCTCAATTGACAGGCACAGAGCTTATAGCCATATTGACTTCCAGGCATGTCTCAGCATGAGCAATCGCAGATTGAGGAGTAAATGGTAGTTTTTCAGTATGCTAAGGCAAACAGTTAAAGAAAGCTTTAAACGAGCAGTGTACTGCAGAGTCTTGATAAAATAAAGCCAAATAAAAATTCAACCAGAAGAAATTTCTTAAGAATTGTACTGACGCAATGTGGATGATTAAAATCCTGAAAGTCGGGACAGCCTTAAATAAATAACTGTTGGTAATCATGTTCCTACGTTATATATTCGGTTATTGCAGTAGTCCTTTTATAGGCGTACCGAAGAAAAGTATTGAGCCTTATCTGCGGTTTGTGCAGTGGGGTACGTTAAACAAGTATATGTTTTATCAAGAAGAGAAAATCTGAAGTAGAGAGTAAGTAATATAGCACTGGAGCAGATATTCTCCAAAAACTCAAGTTATGTCCCTTTGTCAGTAACTAAAATTTAGATTGACAGCTTCTTGTTAAACAAATTTCAGAAAAATTATAGATTAGAATAAATTACTTAGAAAGCCATAAACTGAACGATGTAAATGACGTTACGCGCACGCAACAATTCAAGTTGGGTAAACCCGAGGTTTCTAGCATCATCCTGGACTTCGAAAGCGATGGGCGTGGTCAAGGGTGGTCTCCAAGAATGTTGTCATCTGTCATGTCATCAGTCGGTATCCAAGACTAATGCTGAGCCATCACTCGAACAAAGGTTTACCCGTCATCACACCTACAATCGACTTCTGCAAACCACCTCTCGGTGCATGGCAATCAAAGTACGAAAGATGCCACGTTGGTTGATATAGGGATGAGCTTGCAAGTTGGACCATTAAAGCGGTACAGATGGTCCCATTACGTTGCATAATCAAGGTTCTCGCGACTGGATGCTGCTTTTGGCAGATTTGGCAGGGCCGGGCTACTTCTTCTTTTCTCGTCTGCAGGGTAGCGTTCGTCACGACTGACGACGCCATCTTTACCCAGGGGTTTCAATGGATGGCAAAGGCGAACGATTGTTTTCAATAGAATATCTATGGATTAGAGTAGATGTGTGTGACCAGGCCGACTGATTCCATCACGCTCTTTTGACAATAATGTGTTACATGAGCACCTTGCATCAACCTGTGATGAACAAAGCGCAGTCGTTAAGTGCGAAAAGGCTTGTAAGGGACGCGAAAAAAATGAACTGCCAAACTAAGGTACTTTTCTGAACTAGCTTCTGGAGTTAGCTGCTGACAGGAATGAGGGATCCGTTGTAGAAGGAGTAGCTGTCTTGCCGAGATCGGATCTAAGGATGGCAGCAAGGATGGAATTGGAGGAACCGAGGTCGAAGTGAGTGACTATCTATAGTGAAGATCTATGCTAGACTATTCTTTAGTGCGAGTGACCCCGACTGGCTTCTTCGAGGATGCCGTCCAGCCCCGGCCCGCAATCTGCTCCAAGCAGGGAAACATGCCTACCTGCCAACCCGTTTGCCAGCTCATGTTTTAGTCCGCCTGTACCAATTTTCTGTCTGTCTGTCTGTCTGTCTGTCTGTCTGTCTTTCTGTATTTTTGTCTGTCTTCCATCCTGCCATTCTGTCTGTCTGTCAGTCAGTCTGTCTGTCTGTCAGTCTGCCTGTCTGTCAGTCAGTCTGTCTGTCTGTCTGTCTGTCTGTCTGTCTGTCTGTCTGCTTCTCTGTCTTTTTTTGCTTTCTCCAGGAATACCTTTTCAGTAACTTCTAGCAATATGTAGTAACAATCTGGTCACGAATGTTTACATGTCGGTTTTCTGTTGCCATCTTATTTTTCAACCCGTACCCAGAACCTATACAATATCTCTTATAATAAAAAAAGTTATATTTTTCTTTGTAAATAACACGTAGTATGTTTAGTTATTGTTCAAAGGATTGATACGATATTCTCATGCTACAAGATCGAGCCATTTATTAGCTTGCAATACACTCAATTTCCTTCAGTAGGATTTTTGCGAGACTTGATGTGAAGCCGTCAGTGGCTTGTATTGAACCCCCGTCTTTGGCTAGCCCACCAAAGCCAAGGCGCGAGCGTTCTCACTCAACCTGTAACCAAAGCCTCAAGAAACTGCCGTAATTCAGTATCGGTTGCCCAGTTGGCGAACACTTTTTTTAATCCACAAAGGGGCCTATAATAAAACAGAAAACATATGAAAATTTTTAAAGAGCTCCAAGAATGGCTGTTTATGTTTCAAAGTACTGCAGTTCGCAATAAGTAAGTCAAAAAAATATTCCTGGTAAACGATTGTTTCGTTTGTTTAGCCTGACTGCCTGAAGCATAGAGGTCGAGTAGATTTATTACAACATCGTTCCCGACCTCGTTAAATCCTGAGGACTTCTAGCTCGCTATGTATTCAAACGCTATTCTTTTGAGCTAAATGCTAAGCTTGTGCTGATGCATGCCTGTGTCAGCATTACTTCCCATCCTTTCTATTATAAATCCAAGAATCCAGGCGTCGTGGGCATAGGTAATCAACTCTTTAATGCCCTGCTAAAACTACGATATGTTCAACTATCCATGGAAAAAAGATCGACGTCCCATTGTATGGGGGCACACTTTGAGGCATTGGAAAATATGTCTTAATAAAGAATATCCCCTTCATCGCTGGTCTAAAAGTAGAAAGACGTGTCACGTGCCTGTAAATGTTCGCTCCGATCTCCGGCTATGTTGTCCAGTTCAGGGAAACATTTTCACATGTCCCTATTGACAGAGATCAAGTCTATCAGTGGGTCAGACAGTGCCTAAGTCTCCCTCATGAGCACGATCTCATTTTCGCTTCTTCCGTTTCTGAATCTATTTAAAGCAAAGCGAAGTGCATAATTGGGCTATGGAGCAACTAGGCGGTAGTGTCTTTGAAGCTTTACTAGCACTTAAAAACATCATCATCAGATAGATATGACTACAAACTATCGTGAGACCGTTCATAGAACAGAGGAAAGGACATGTATGTTGGCAACGTCGAAATCGACGACGAAGTATTGAGTATGAGATAAAAGAGTTGACATAAATGACATAGATGAAATAGCCATGCATGATAACTTCTAAACTCACAACTCTTCCGAGATATATATATATATCGAGTATGCATGTTGTTGTATCTGTTTATGAATAGGTATGTTTCTTACGCACATATATATATATATATATATATATATATACATATATGTATATATATATATATATGTGTGTGTATGTCTGTGTGTCTGTGTGTGTGTGTGTGTGTCGGTGGGCTGTTCTCTGTCATTTTAAGTTAAACCACATGCACTGTTAAAGAGCCTGTGCTACCAGATCGATAAACTTAGACAGCGTTGGTTATACTGACTGTAGTACCTTTCAAAACACACAGACCGGTTTACGTAGGATTTGCCAATTGTCTATCTAATTATCAATGTATAAACTGTAATCTATAATCTATATAATCTAATATTAATCTATATAATTATCTATTAATTACTATCGAACACTAATTGTTTGGGACATTCGCGCGATCTTAATGCCCGCGCGGTTTGTAAATCCTGATCCTCTTAAGTCGAGTTGTTGTTGATCAAAACCGTTCGTTCCTCGTGCCTTGCAACTCCAAAGCAAATGCAACATGGAAGAGGTCACTGCGGTTGTAACGTGTTATTAGAAAAGTAATAATCTAACCGTCATTCACACTACGGCATTTACAGTATCGAATGGTACCAGCTCAAATTGCCTTGAGCTAGAAATTGATATTGCGGTTGCTCATCTTGTGATGCAATTTTTAATCGTATCAAACACGATATTTCACTGCAACTCATCCAATGGAAGCAACGATTGTGATTAGTAAAATAATTATATTAACTCGATTTCTTGAGCAGAAAAATATAAAGGCCAATCTATACCCCTGGGTCATGACCCCTGTAAACAGTAGAAAAATAAATCAGTTGAATAGCGATAGTTTCCTCTTAGTTTCAATTGAAATTATCTGAGAAATTCTTCCCACGTTCTTTGCTTCACTTATTTCTTGCCAGTTCTTCATTGCACTACTAGACAGTGATCGCACGAGCATCAGATAGAAAGCTTTCGTAAGTATTATTCATCAAGCGAAAATACAATGCCACTTTATTATTGTATATATTTTCGAATTTTTGTGCCCAATTTCTTAGGTAACCGGGAATGATTCAATCTATTATTTCTATCTAAACTCTGATGTGCAAACTTCTAAACGATGCGTGGCTACACATGATACTTGCATGCTCGCATCTGCCTTTCCTTGACATTTGTACTTGATCTTGCACATGCCAAGTTGGACTTTACGACTGGAACTTTAGTAGAGGCAGAAACCCAAAGCAAGGAAGATGAACTTACCTGAAGAAAAAATAATTATGCCTGTTGTCTGTCAAAAATCCGCTGACTGTCAGTCTCAAAGTCTTGCGACTGTATCCAAAATTTATCAACATTAGCAAACTCAAACTTACACATACACAGATATTTTCATAATCATGCATATAAATACAAATATATATATATGTTTATATATAAATATAAATACAAATATATATATATATATATATATAAAATTATATATATACATATATATATATAACCTTCGAACTGCTTAGTTCAAGAGCGCCTTACGTGACTGTAATCCTTTAAGACACTCGTTGCGAGTACGAGAACGAGGCTAATTGCATCTACCGTATTACTTAGGTAAGGCGTAGTCATCATGGTTCACAATTATTAAAAATATCTTGCACAAACTCAAACGGGATACCTACGTCTTGCGTACAAAAAACTCGAAGTCAACACCGATCGAGAATGAGTTTTGTAAGCATGATTTAGAGTCCTAAGCACACGGATTCTAGGAAGTTCAATGAATGATAAACCTATTGCGAGAAAATCGTTTCTAACCAACAAATCCGTGCTGGGATGTTCCAGCAGGCGCATTAGAGAAGCTTATCAAAGGTGTAGTCTGGTGGCGCAAGAACCTAGCATTAAGTAAAGCATTTGATTGTAGAGCAATCCAACGTCAGGAGTGCGTGCTAGTATTATTTCGTGCTCTGGCCTGAGTTAAGAAGCATTGGCTAAACAATAAATGTGTTTGAAAATAACAGGTGGTTAAATTATAGCGACAATAATAGCTAAGACTGTCCCGAAACACTTCTAAAGAAGAAAATACGGTTTATTCTAAAAACTCTCGCAACTCAGTACCTAAAGTAAGGCATGTTATTTAACATAGGGAAACGTAAACACGGTCTTGCATTGCGAAAAGGCTCGTAAATAACGAGCTCCACATGAAATATCTATTAATAATTTCGTAAATATTTCATACACACATACATACATGCACACATACATACATACATACATACATACGTACATACATACATACATACATACATACATACATACATACATACATACATA
>QQSS02104969.1:0-16621 GCA_003687565.2 Craspedacusta sowerbii
TTGAAACAAAGTTATTGCCTTTTGTTGCCTAATTTTATAGCCTTCTTCTTACGCAAAGACAATGGCTAAGGTTGGTCTCAATGGAGAAGCCATTGCCACATCATCCACCGGATCGTAAATGCTACCATTAAATGAAAAATGGGTCATTGATCAATTGGGTCAAGAATGGGCGTTTATATATATATATATATAAACGAGGTACCATTCAAAAAAACTAGCTGCCATTTTGAGTTGACTTTTTGTGTCTTGATCGGACGGTAACTAACTATTTACTGTTGGTCCTGACGAGCTCGGCACAATCGCCTAAAATGCCGAGGATATAAGTAACTTTATTTCTGAAAAATCCTTTATTTCTTCTGGTGTAATCTACAATATCTACAATATTAGTCTTTTGCTGTACAAAGAAATGTTTAGGAGATCAAGCGGAATTCAGTCAAAGGCATTTGATAGGTCCTTTAAAAAAGCAAGTTTAAATAATTATTATTTTGTTTTTTCTTCATATTTCTAAAAATTGAAGTAAGTATCTCTTCCAGTCATATTTTCTTCCGTAAGCGAAATTGAAAACTGATAGGTTTTTTTTTATATATAAGGTGCGATTTGCTTTTATATACCATGTTCTTCTGCAGCCTCATCGGCACGTCTTGCTCCACTTCTCTGCAAGGCTTCCATTGATTCCTTTTGTCGAAGCAGCATCAAGAATATTGCATATTGAGAGGTCCCATCCGTTTAACGATTTTTGGGTGGTCGTTAGATAGAGAGTATATACCATGTTTTTATGCTCAAACTCTGCTAAAAATTGGAATGGCGCGTACTTTGACAGAGTTTTCAAAGCAACAGCTGTTCTTATAAAAGCAATCAAATTGAATCACCTATTATAAAAGCAATCAATCGAATGGAAAAGGGATTAGCCCCATGCTATTTAGAAGAAGCAAGGTCACTTCAGAAAAACTGCCAAAGCCACCCTTGCCTCCTAACTTTGAAATCTGTAATTCATGTCTTTTCTGTAAACACTGACTATGCGAAGCAACTAAAGAAAAGTTCACATAGAGTATTAACTCTGCTAATGGTGCCTCATGAAAAGACCCAGGGTCTTCTAGGGATCCATTTCCGGAGGCAAGTACACTGGACTAACATCAACTTTCTTATCGGTGTACATTACGAATTGTATTATCATATGTTTTGTAATATTTTCGATGATGAATAGCTACACTTAAACAGTAAAAACTTAGTAATCAATAATTTTGATTAAATCTTCAGGTTACATTGAAGCAAGTATATATATATATATATATATATATATATATATATATATATATATATATATATATATATATAATTCTCGAAATCAGCATCAGCACAAGACCTACTATGATTTGCTTTCAGCAAGCTTAGGTGTAAAAGCGTCAGACAGGGAAAAGCAAAACGAAATCGGTAGAAATCTCGTCTTTGATCATCTACAATTCAAAACGTTTCTGGCACCCTGCCTGAAGAAAAGTCATTTAAATGAGAAATGTAATTATTGGCCAACATGGCTAGGTGCAATCAGTCTTCCTATAAGAGAGGCGCGCTTGTGTTGGAGTTTTCTATACCTAACACTATTTCAAGATTTTCAAGATTCAAGAATTTATGTTTCTCATCAAAATGAAGAATACATATGTATATATACATTTATCAGAGACATGAAGGAGGGCTCTTCGTGGCAATGCTAATTGGAATTGAAGAGCCCCCTCCCAGTTGGTGCCAATTCTTTAATAATAACGAAATATAGAAGAAGTAAGCACAACGTACGCAAAACAACAATAGAAAGTAAGTAAACACGGTCAATATAATCCACAGTTGGATAAATGTGGATGTCATGTGACGCAATGTCATGTCATGTAATGTGGGTCCGGCAGGTGCAAGATGTCCGGACAATTCTAACATGTGATTGTATTAGGAAACCATTACCCGCTGTAAAAGCGAGAAAAACCTAAACATCGCTACCTGCCCTTTTGCCTGAGACTTTCGTTAATCTCATTTGATTTTTTTTTATCAGTTGAAAATTCTCCTGCAACTTATGCTAGACAGCAAGACATCATATACCCCCGTTCTGTGTGCAAATTTCTCTAACGTCTATGATGTCATTTGTGTGAGTGTATTTTGTGGCCATTTTGACGTTTATGTTCAGTCGTTCGTATCTAAGTGAATAATGCCCACCTCAGGTGTCCGTAGTGCAAGACCCTGTGATGTATAACTTCAAGTTGCAGGATACACCCCAAGTGGACGATGCCCTGGACGACGCCAATTGGACGACGCCAATTGGACGACGGGCCAACTGGACGACGATCCAACTGTCGCTCAGCTACGTGCAGGTTGTTACAAAATCTTGATGACAAATACTTCTGACAGTTGCCACTGCACACAACAGTCCGCACAACACCTACTTGCAACACACCAGATTGTCGCACTAACGGCCATCTTGCTCCTTTATCAACTTGCCCATGACCCAAAAATAAATTTTATGAAAAAGTACAATGCATCTTGGAACTAACGCAGTGCCCAGATAGGTGGGCCTCCGATTGGGTCGTCGTCCAGTTGGCATCGTCTACTTGGTGTCGCCGACTCGGTGTCGTCTAATTATTTTGTATAAAGATCGATCGATCAAGAGAATGCAGCATACAATGAAACGGGATATTGCAAACGTGTATGATTGGCTGTGTGCCAATAGATTATCACTAAATGCCAGTAAGACTGAGGTTTTACTTTTCCATCCAAGAAATAAACCCTGCGATGCCCGCCTCACGCTGAAAATTAAATCAAGGAAGATATTTATCTCAAGCAAAGTTAAATATGTAGGGGTAATCATAGATTCGCACCTCTGCTGGATACACCATCTTATTGAACTGTCGAAAAAGCTCTCAAGAGTGAATGTGTAGAATAAGACATTATGTAGATCTGAACACTATAAAGTCACTATACTTAGCTTATTTCATTCTCATCTTGCGTACAGATACCTTTCTTGGGGCATAGCTTGCAACACTGAACTAACCAGGGTTTTAAAGTTGCAGCAGCAAGCAATCAGAATAATTACTTTTACGGATTATTACGCGCCCACATCGACGCTATTCTCACAATTAGGCATACTAAAACTTGAAGATGTAATTAAAATTAACGCTTTTCTATGCATGCATGATTGGTACAATAAGAACCTACCAGGTGCCTTTAACAATTTCTTCTTTAGCGGTCTTGCAACTCACTCATTCTTTGGCCGAAGTATTTCGAAGAAAGGGTGAAGTCACCAGGGCCAGCTCTTCTTATCAACTAGAAGAACAGAGAAATACGGAGCCAACAATATTAAATATAAAGGTGCTGTAGTTTTTAATGAACTACTAAACTTGAACGTAGACCTATTTAAGCCAAAAATCTTATTTAAAAAGGAAGTAAAGAGTTTGCTTGTCGCTGGGTATGCGTGAAAAGCTCCTTTCCTGAGGTACTTACAAAGTCATATCGGTGATGGATGCATAACTTACTTTGATTATTAAAACTTACTTTTATTGGTTATCTTTTTCTCGATTTTATTCTCTTTGAAAATTTTGCATTTTATTTGTTGGTGCAGGAACGATTATACTTTTTAGCCAATTATATCTTGATGATATTATTCATGATGATGTTCATGATATGATGATGTTTTATAAGATGATGATATTCATGATGTAACTTTAGCCTAATTACATCTTGATCATGTTGTTTCTTTCTGTTTGCTTTGATTAGCTTATGATTGTTTGGATTGAGTTGATTACAAGTTTTTAATGATTATATTACTTTTACGGTGACAGCGCATGTTATTGCCTGTCTTGGTGTGAAGTCGCAATGTTTTATATCTTGCGTACACCTTGAAAACTTGCGCCTTATTTTCTCTCAACTTCATGTTATTTAGAACCGTCTAGCACATTCAGCTGACTTTCAAGGTTGTCCAGGTTTGAATCTCGATGACTTGAGAGACTTGCATTTCCAGGATACCACGTTCGTCCATCAAATGCCAAAGAATCAGCTGATTATGTGACACTCTTCTGTGCCCCACGGTGGTATCCATGCACCCCATTCTATTGAATCAGTATCTTTACTTGAGTAACGAGAAGCGAATCTTAAAGGTGGCATCCTGATACATATTGGCTTCAGCTACGAGGGTGCCTCCTTCTCATATGAATACTCAAACACTATGCTGAATCGGATACCACGACCTTGTTTCTTCGCTATAATGAGCCATAAGATATTGCATAAGCTCCTTTGCTGTTAGTTAGCAACGTGGTATGACGTTTCTTTAACGGGCATTTAATGAGAAAATATATTCTTGTTTTTGTTCTTGTTCGTCCACTTGGTGTCGCCCAGTTGGCACGTGGGCTGTTTTCGTGACGCGCGGGGCATCCCCGTTTTCAAATCCATGAGTTTCTCGTCATGGTGATCGAGGCGAGGTCACGCGCAAGTCAGCCGATGCTGCTGAATACGTCCATAGCGGTGTTAACGGGTTTGCGGTGTGAAATCGGCTTTATTTTTCGAGTCTCTTGTAATTTAGCACTTCGCCTTGGAGATATAAAAACTCGCGAGCTGTCTTCGATTTATTGTATCTGTCAGGGCGATTTTGACAGGTGCTTTCACGATTTCAGCTTCAGATTCTCCGAAAGGGCGACCTAACAAAAAGCCTTTTTGGAGGAGCTGGGATAGAGTGCTTCTAATTTGCTCTCGTAAGAATGCGATTTCTTCCTTCCAATGATTTTTGACATGGTCACAGCGTTACCTTCTCATTCTATGCGGCCGTGTTATTGCATTTTTGGACGCCTACTCATTGCTGATCCGGTAATCTTTTTCTTTAGCTCGCCAAATTAATCCCAGCCCTACGGACCTGATGCCAGTTGCTGCGCAAATCCCGCCTTATCCACAAATCCTTCTTAGTGGGTCTCAAGTTTTTAGTTTTTTAAACTTAATTTTTAGTCGAATCGAAACGGACGTGAAACTTCTCGTTTCAAACGATTCTTTTCTCTAATAAATTATTCGAGGCTTAGTATTTCTCGAAATATCTTGAATTTCGCGAAACTGATTGAGGATATTCTATATTTATTATATTTTGATTTCCCATTTTTCAACGTTTCAACCCACAATGTTTGCCCAGCCTGCATGCCCTGGGACATGTCATTAATTTCTGGCAACCTGTAATAGATTTTGCCTCCCAATCCAGCTCTCAGCTGCTGGCGCTGGGCAAATAATTTGATGAGCTAAATTACCTGCTTGATCCCTTATATATATAACGAAAACAAATTTTAAATAAAAGGTCACATTTTTGCGATGAACTGCCCTCAAAGTTCATCGATAGATCAGTGATAAACTGCCAGAATCCTTCAACAATTTCGTTTCGAGTAAATGCTCAATGCATAATTGCAAACTAGAAGATCCTCAAATTGCAAACTCTTCACACCTTACCCTGTGCTGTAGTCTAACTCCATATCTAGTAAATTCATTACTGACTGGACTTTTGTTGACAAGCATGATATGATTATGAATGAAGCTGTGGATCCTAGTTGCATGAATCCACTCACCTGCAAATAGATCCTACGCAGGCATATTTATTTTGTATAATTTTAGTTTTATATTCAACAATCTTTTATTTGAAGGTGCTCTGGTCTTTTAGACTATATGATTGATTGTTGAAAACGTGTTGAAATAAGAACCTAAAGCCTGTTTTTCTAAGTTTTTACAGTTGTAAAAGTAGAGACCCTGGGTGATCAAGGTAAATTGTTACCTAAAGAGATCATGTTCTTACTCCATTGCACTCTGCTGACCATATGAGCTTTTTCTGTTTCAAGTCTGCTTCACGTGGTTGCAATAAAATGCTATTTTTTAAGCGTTCACATTTTGGGCATTATAATATGCCGTATATGGCTGGCTTTGTACTTGTTTGCTGTTATGATTCTCATAAAAATAAGATAATCTTATTTTTATGAGAATATCCTGTCATTCATTTGTGGTTCTTCTGTCAATTTTTTGTTGTAATCGGCACGTCTATTTACATTTACAGTGAATTTTATTATATAAAATGTTAGTTAATTCGAAAATTCGAGTTTTTTTTAAGTTGTACTTCATTAACCTGGTCTATAAGGTTCCTGCTTAAGTACACACTAAGAAATTCTATTTGAACCATTAGCTAGAAGTTCACATGACCTCTGACAAAAAGATAGTTTAATACTAGATTTGTACACCTAATAAAATGTCATCCACGATTTGACTACAAATCATTGTCTGAATCGAATAAGGACAAGTAAGCGAAGCTTTGCATTCATAGCTGTATGCTTCAAAATCTTTAAAAGCTTGAAACTTTTCAACGTTAGAGCTAAGCTTGCAAATCCTTCTAATTTTAAAACTTATCACAGTTGCTGAAATGCTAATCAGTATTATATATCTTGAAAATCATTTATATATCTCAAATGTATTATCTTAAAAATGGTGTAAAACTCAAAAAATAGCATCTCAGTTGATGAACCTACTGCACCCTTAGTTAGTTACTGCTAAGCAATCATTGACATTTTTGTGGGCCACATTATTAATACTTGCAACCGTAAAAGTTGCAGTTTGTTTTCTCCTATATTGTCTGCATATGTGGACTTACATTGTATCAGTTTTGTAATTTTGACAAATAAGGCCTTGACGTTCATTCACGTTTCAGAATGTTTTGTGGCTGCCCTTTAAAGAATTATATTGAGCTTTCTTTACTTTGAAACCACATTTCTAAAGCCTTTGAAACATACTTAGTATGTTAGGAGCAGTAGTTTTTGGATTGTCTATTATGAGGTTCATTGTGCCCTTTTGTTCTGTTTGAATTTTTGTGGTGTAGGTTTAATTGCCATTGAATGCTACATTTTAAGATACCGCTTTAATCTCTGTTAGCCAGATTAATTTGATACTGAACAGAATTGTTACACATTAATTTTTACAGATTCCCAAAATTTCTTTTGCGTGTGTTTGGATAGTATTAGTTCCATAATCCATAATTCTACTTGTGGGCAGGTAATTGTGGGCGTAATAAGAGATTTAAAGACAGATTTTGCTGTGTTTTGCTTAAAATGCAAATTTTAATTTAATGTAGTACAGTGTTGGCTATAAAAACTGAAGGCATAATGATTATCTGGTTTTAGTTTTTTGCAGATACGCTTATTTAGTGCTGATGGGTTCCGCAGAGATTTCTAATGAAAATTTGGTGTATTATTTTGCCTATGGATCGAATAACAACCCTGATCGTATGAAGCAGCGAGGGATTAAGTTTTTCTCGCGGCAACTTGGAAAAGTTTTGGACTATGAGTGGGGCCTAACATACAGAGAGGATGATGGAACTGCAGCTGCAACAATAAGCAGCAAAGATGGTTCATGTGCCTATGGTATCTTGTATACATGTTTCGAAGAGGGGCTTGCAGTTCTCGATCAGTTCGAGGGTGTAAGTCAGGGAGAGTATTACCGAACTTTGATTAATGTGGTTTGCTCAGATGGGAAAATAGTAAATGCATTTGTGTATTTGCCTAATCCAAGCCGCTGCCAAGAGGGCTTGAGTGTTCGAGAATCCTATTTTAACCATTGCCTAGCGGGTGCTGACCTCTTTCCAGATGACTATTTAAAATACCTTCAAAGTCATGCACACCTTGTTTTAAAGTTTTGATTAGCATATAATTCCTTGAAAAGTATGCAGTGACGCTTTTTTAATGATGCATTTGCACCTTTAGCTAGTTTATGACCATTTTTGTTAGTTTTTCTGTAATAAGTTTTAACTGGCAGAAGCTGTTAAGTGTTCCAATCTGTATGTATGTGGTCATGTTTTGGGTCAATATTTGGTTGAAAAAGGTTGATCTCTTGTGGAATATGTGCAACATGAAATGTCTGTTCTAATATTCTTGCAAACATTGTGGCATTTGCTAAGAAATTTTAATTTTGATGTGCGATTCTGAAAGCCCTTGATGCTGTTATTACCATCACATTATCAGTCAATGCATTCACTCATGTATGCTCGTAAGCACAGCTATGCCATAGTTATATGTAACTGACACACAGTTGTCCAATGGTATGTAAGCATGCATGATGTCGGTTTGAGCTCATTATTTCGTTCCTTTATACCGCCATCTCGTTCTCTCTCGTTGTCTTTATCTTTTTCATTATGACCTACTATGATTCCTTGATCTGGTATCACTGCAAGACGTGATTGCTTTTTCGCCCCAAATGATTTTCACGGACCAGATGATCTTGGTAGTTGTTAATTTACTTCAAAAAGGCAACACCTAGGCATGCCGGGAAACGGCATTCGACCCTAACGACTTTGCACTGCCCCAGAGGCGTTCAAGTTTAATAAGGATATATTCATATATTTGTTCCTTTAAATAGTCGCTAAAATATCTGTGGATAGATCACACATCTGTGAATTTACTTCTTGTTTCACCGCTAACTCTAATGTTGTTGGGTCCAAAACCAATAGATTTTGTTCCGAAAGGTAGCTCTTCCAAGGATTGGATCGATTTTCGTAATGTGTTGCTTAAAGATCAGCGTTATCCCTTTATCAGGCTGGTTCTTTGATTTAGAAGAGGTTGTTTCACTCTGTTCACCATAAATAAAAACCGAAAACCATGTTTCTATAAGGAAAGGCACTTGTTTCTAGAATAGTATCCGCATACGAGGAATTCTTAGAAGCTCAGAAAGCAGATAGCAGGGGGATAATGCGAACCCCACTATTGCAATTTATAGCTAATTACACTATCGATTTCTGGACGCATTGTATTCCTATATTGTAGAAAGTTAAATGCTTTGTCGAAGACTCGTATAGATATGCTTAAACGTTCAGGAGCGTGAAAAATTATTGGATGTTCGCGGGATATGGAGGATGCCATGGGTTAAATTCCCGATTTCTCGCGCGTTAACTGTCCAAATAGTAATAACTTAGTATGAAAGCAATTTTTGTTGGTATGTGGTAAACTCATCCCTTGCTTAAGTTTGATATTTGCAGATTTCCTGAATAATGCGTCTTAAGCTTCCTTTCCATCTTACTTAGCCCTCAAGCAAAAGCACACTGCGTTAGCTTGAGAAGTCTTGCAACTTCAACAGTCGGTGGGTTTGGCACCTGCCTGTTTTAAGCTGTGATCTTACGTAGAAGTCAGTACTTGCGTGACAACATCCTATTGCTGATTTTGTAATTACGCCTATCACTGTTTTTACATCTCGCTCTGGGTAGCTTACTTTCTTCCAATTAGCAACTTGTTCTTCTACTAAATGAGTGGAGTGGACGTTTGAAGGAAAGCCTAAAGCATTTTTCGTCTGTACCGGAAGTTATTTTGGTGTAGGATTTTTCTTTTCAGCATTCTGTCGGTGACTTTTTTTTTTTACCCCCCTCCCCCACAGCATTCACTTAATAGTTGAGGAGCCTTCCTGTTGCACTTAGTATATTAAGTGACCTAGTTTACCAATGCTATGTATCAGTTGCTTTGGTGTTTGCAATATCAATCTGTCAGGATAAATAAGTTCTATATTGATGAATGTTTTTATACCATGTTTGTATGAACATGTATCTTAGCCATGCGTATTCGATTTGCCAGTTGTACGTAAATTCAGTAATCAGTAGTAGCTGATCGCAATGGTTTGGTCGTGTTATCTTTTATTGATTGCTGCCCACTTTGTTTTTCCTTGTATGCTACATTAGCTTTGCTTATGTTGTCTTCTTTTTATATGTTCAACAACACCTGTGCATTGTCAAGGAGTTTTAAGTATTTTAGCATTATTTTAAAATTAATTTCCCAATCAACATCGCGCTCCTTCCATATCATATTTTGTCCAATACATTGCTATCTTGAATAAAGTGTCAACCAAACAGACATTCCTTGCAGTTTTGTATTGTATTAATAGTCAATTGCAAGTCACTGGTTTATTTTCGGTGGCATGTTTTTCTAGATTTAGCAATTCTTGCTTTGAAATTGTTCTTGCTTAGAATGACGTGATGTGCTTTCATGTAGAGACCGACCAAAATTTGGTTTCGTTTTGCCTTTCGGCGCCGAAAGTCGTCAGATACCTAGTTTTGGAAAATTTGCGTTTACGGCCGAAACCAATAAGCTGACTTTGTTTTTTTTTCCTCATTGGCTGAAAGTGACGCCGACTTTCGACCGTCCACCGAAGGTCCCTTCATCTAAGTTTGTCTAGTTTCTATCTATATGCTTGTGTCCACTTGCTACCCGTGGCGAATGACCGCAGCCCGACCTGCTTTCAGCAAGTTGCTGTCGTCGCTGCGTACTTCTGTCGACTACTTGGGTGTTGATGTATGTATACGCATATCTACATTAACATCAGTGTGAAACAAGAGCCATGAGTTGTTAATTTTGTATATGCTGTCCATTGGGGTATT
The DNA here is from genome assembly GCA_003687565.2 of Craspedacusta sowerbii. Taxonomy (NCBI): domain Eukaryota; kingdom Metazoa; phylum Cnidaria; class Hydrozoa; order Limnomedusae; family Olindiidae; genus Craspedacusta; species Craspedacusta sowerbii. The sequence goes on from QQSS02104969.1 coordinate 10,397, forward strand.
GATTAAACCTCGCTGATAAGTGAATGTACAATAGCTATTAAAATGTAACAAAAGACCCGAAAATGGTTTCTTACGAAAATAAATGTAAAGAAGTTCTTACCATTTAAGCGGTCGACTGAGACGTCCAAAAACGGCAGTTTTCCATCCACCTCATACTCCACCGTAAATTGAATGTTCGGATGCCTTGTGTTTATGTACTCCAAAAAAGACGTTTTTTCACGTGTGGTTTTAAACAGACCAAATATGTCATCAACATATCGACGATACAATATAGGCATTGAATCACCGAAGTTGCTTAGCCATACACGCTCAGGGGAACCCATGGCAACGCCATCATTTTAGTCATAAAAAGAGCCACTAAACTAAAGTGCGTTTGAACTTTAGCAAACAAAAACAATTTTTTTAGCTGCGACTTACTAATATTATACGCGTGTTTACGCGTATATAACCCTGCAATGCTACAGTCGCACTTGGAATGTCTGTTGGATCTGTTCGTGGCATCGGCCAATACCTTTAGCCATATCTTCGGCAGGTGCCGCCCAGCCTATTCGCGTATCAGCAACTTCTAGCAACCTGTAGCTTGGGATACAGGCCAGTGCTGCCACGGTCAGCAATAGTTCGAGAGGCTCTGAAAGTATAAACAGATCAATGAAACAGGCGCCGATCCACATTTACTTGACCGGTTTTTCCGGACAGCTACTGTACAAGTCCTATTAAGCTGTCCGAAGTGGTTTTGGGCTTTTTACGCGAAGTTCACGATGCAGATTCGAGAAGTGATTTAACTGAACCAGCATCAGCAATAGACGCAGAGCCTGTGCTTTCATCTGATGAACAAACTCAGGATGATTTATCGGCATTACACGAAAGTCAATCGGACATCCTTAATTTATCAGTAGTTTTCTACCAAAATGATGTCACTGTGGTTCCTCTGTATGAACGACAGATTCACAGTTATCACAGTGAACCTCGACTGCCTCGAACGACGACCGTCATATATGCATATTGGAATTGCAGCCAGTGCCCACTATTGGAAGCTGCCACTCGCTAATACCTGTCGGCACCACCAACTAGTGTGGCTAGTGAGCAGTTGTTTAGTGCCCAGGACAATTGTATGGGGATTGACGCAGCAATCTGCTAGGCGAGAATGCCAAAACATCGTGTTCCTAGAACTGTAAAATTTATTTGTTTTTCGTTTCAGGTCGTGAAAGTAGAAGGACATATTTTATAAGTCGTGGGAAATTTAAACGGACAAGGAGCTAGACGGGAAATCGTGAAATCTCATTCAAGAGTTGATACTCGTGTGGAGAGTTCGTTAACAAGTTGAAAGAGAACCTCCTGGAAGTAGCTGGAGAGATGTTTAGTCGAGTTGCTTGTCGAGTTGCTGGTGAAGTTATGGCGATGTATAATGAAGGATTATGTACGATGTCTTGTATAATTGGACCAGCTGCAGTCGCCTGAAAGCTGCTGCATGTAGGTCTTTGTAAAGTTGGTTTCATACCTCTGCAACTCGATTGTACAGGACTGCAGAGCCACCAAGAGTGGGCAAGGGAGTTAAATAGTGAATGCTACGATGAAGAAGGGGACACTGGAACTTGGATTATATCATGAGATCATGTGAAGTACTTCCCCAGTACTACTAAGTAGAGTGATAGAAAAGAGGATGGGATGGGACGTGGTTATCGGTAGCATGGTGGTTGGTTTAGGGCGAAAAGGGGAAATGCAATTGCGATATTCATCCCAAGAGAGACTTTTGGAAGGTTTTTGGAAAGCAAGAAGGAATTGTGAATGGCCTTCTTTGACTAGGATTATTGTTTTGGGCGGTCTTCCAACTGTTACACGAAAAACATCTATGCTTTGTTGCAGTGCAGCGGCTGTGAAACAAGTTCCCACTGAGATTTATATGTTGGGAAGAAGCTGAAAATTTTAAGAGCTAAGAGAAAACGTGGGTAAGACGTAGGTTATGGGATGTAAAGTAAGGCTTCGCAGCTAAGACCGAGTTTTGGTTTAAGGAGTTTATTTGATGGGGTGCGTGATTGTAGATTGAGGTGTTTTGGTTAAGTGGAGTGGAATGACGAGGTAGACACTGTGTTAGCCTATTTTGCAGTACATTGGACGGACGAGAGACATGCGGATCATCTGGGAGGGGTTCCTTAGTGGATTTCCTTCGAAAAACCGTCGCATAGCGATGCTGAGAAGAGGCGTTTTAGGAACTTTCCAGCCCGTGCAAGATACACGGGGATTACCCACGCATAATATTGTCGTACCTATTTGTATCGCTTGGTTGCGCCGCTGGGTAATCCAGACAGTTAATATAGTAATTATCAAATGAGTTTATGAATCAAGAGCCAAATTTCTGATCTTTGCATTCAATTTCGTGCTATGACCCTGTCGGAGTGACTCGATTTCACAACAGATCAAATGTTAAGACTTATCTTTAGCCATATCTGGTTTTCGCTAAGAGCTACGTACTCTGCAGCTTTTCGAGAAGGATGGCGAAACAACTAAAATGTAACGCCAACCAACTAAATGACATCTACGTTAATGCCTCTGTATTTCATAGATGCTACTTTTTAGGTGCAATTTTTTAGGTGGGTCATTTTAATTATTTTCATTTTTCCACAATATTCCGCTAATTTTCCAATAGTCATTGCTTCAGCATTTCAGCGTCAGCATACAATGGATCTGCTTTGTGCAAGGCCTGTCCAGTCGCGCGCGCGTACACACACACACACACACACAAACCAAACACACGAACACACGCACATACATATATTTGTATATATTTTTTTCTTTTTAGATGCCAAAGTTTTCATGTAAATTATTGAAAGATATTTAAGTAGGTGCTCGGATTTGACTTACTGTAGTTCATCGATTAATGCTGAGGAGACTATTTCGTTATTGCAGCAGCATGCCTTTCTATGCAGTTCTCGAAGGAAAGAAACAAGGCATCTATTTATCCTGGGCAGAGTGCTTAGAGCAAGTATCTGGGTACAGTAATGCTAAGTTCAGGAAGTTTGACACCAGGGAAGAGGCTGAGCGATTTCTGCAAGGCAATCCGAAAGGGGACATAAAGGATTTATCGATCAAGAATGTTAACACGGCCTCTGTGTTTAAAGCAAAGTCTTTAACTCAAAAGCACATTCTAGGTCATTACAAAAAATGCGGCAAGAAATTGCAGCTAATCGATGCATTAAGTGATGCAAGCCAATCCTCTGTGGTTTCACATCGATTTTCCACCTCTCCTGTAGTGTACACTGATGGTGCGTGTTTGGGCAACGGTACGAGTAATGCAGTGGCAGGAATCGGAGTCTACTGGGCGCCTCGTCACCCAAGAAACGTAAGCGAGAAGTTGGTGGAGGACAATCCAACAAACCAGAAGGCGGAGCTTTCAGCAGCTATTCGTGCTCTGGAAGATGCAATTTCAATGGAATTGGACTCGGTCGAGTTAAGAACTGATAGCATATACGCTATTAAGGCGATGACTGAGTGGATCAAACAGTGGAAAGTTGGAGACAAGTGGACGAACGCGCAAGGTGAACCTGTGTGCAACATGACAGCAATGAAGCGATTGGACGAACTTTGCTCTCAAATCAAGGTTACCTGGGTTCATGTCCCCGGACATCAAGGTGTATATGGAAACGAGCAAGCTGACCAATTTGCACGCCAAGGTGCACTTAGAAAGTAGACTCCTGTTGAAAATCTGTTTCCGGGTTCTGTGGGTCGTTTCAGTCAGCCCAGTTGCTGCCCTAATTTATCTGTTGTTCTCTATGGATAGATATTTATGCCTTTTTGAATGAGTTCTGCTTTGCATGCCCTTGACTAGATCTTAAAAAATTTTGTAGGTGTACTGTGGCGCTTCATAGCTTATTAGGCTCGGCTGATACAACAATTTAGTGTCGTCTTTTGAGTGCTTCTTATTAAGCATTTCATCACTGAAGTCCTATGCCTGCTCTTGTTTCTTATGTGTTCGTTCGAATGATCGATTTTTTTGTGTGAGCCGTATAATGCAACCTGTATGATGAACGATCGTTGGTGGAGTCAGTAGCTACCAAAAAAATTGGTCATCATGTTATGTTTTTTTAATCCGGCGGACCTCATGTTCTATTTGTTGTGTCTTATCTTGCTTACTGTCTGGATTTGAATTCTACCCCTCGTTTCTTTATTTACTTACCGCCGGTGGGTGGAGGGGAGCAGGCACATCTGGAGGTATCTAGTCGCAAGGTTTCCACAGGAAATTCTTGGAAGGCCCATAGTACCGAAGCAAAGGAGTGCAATGGTTAATACTTCTAATCTATTTGGAGAGAACGTAGGGAATTTTTAAGGTATACTTGAGACATCCTCTGCTTCCATAGTTAAAGCTTAGCTGCAATTAACATAGTGAAGCACTAGTTAGATTTCTTTCCCCGCGCCTGAGAAATGCTTTTTGTGTTTGGACTCTACTGTTATGGATCCAATGTTGTGTTCGCCATGTTTGCGATGCATGTGGTATGTTTCCCTAGCATCTTTGTGTCGACCTGTTCTGCTTTTTCTGTTAGCTGTGCGTAATAATTTTCCATATGTTGTTTTTTTTTCTAATTGAAATTGTCATTCAAGTGCTGGAGTCAGGGCTGCTAGCTTGGTTGCTTGTTTTTGGTGGATATTACTTTGTTGGTGGTGGTAGTGTTGTTGCGTGTGTACTCAGCATAGGTGAGGCTTGTGGGCATGCGTTAGCACAACTTATTTAAAATTACTATTCTTATGTATTTATTTGTTTATATAGTGTTTATTTTTCGTTGACGGTTAAATAATTTTGTTAGTTTACCGTGACCCAATTTTCATGCAAGTGTCAAGTCAACAGCATTTGGCGTACCGATATTTCCTTGCTGAAGCGATTTTTTCTGAGTGCGGCGGTGTTATTTTTTTCTTTGATTATTTTTCGTATGTAAGTTATTTGTAAGTGCTGTGATGAAATTTAAGTCTGTAGCGTATCTGTACAGGTATTGGTTCCATGCTATTGGCGTCTTACAGCAATTATTTAGCGAAAGATTTGTCTCAGAGGCTCCTGGCTCTATAGTGCTCTAATTGTGCCCAGTAACATAGTCTTTGCATTGCCTTATATATTGTTGCTTTTCTCAGCCTATTCGTTTCTATTTGTGCTTAAAAACTCTATAAGTCCTTGATATTCTGAATGATTCGGCACTCCATAGATGCTCACATGCTGTTGATAAACACGCATTATTCCAAAGCTGTGTGTAAATGCGTACCTATTTGTTTGCGCTCCAGCATCAGGAAGGCAGGCATGCACATCCTTGCGTGGTTAGGTATTTGTCTGTCTGTGGCTGCGGCCCAGCACAAGAAGTGCTACGATCCTAGCTTAGAAGTCGGAAAGCCACATGTGATGTAAGTAGAGTTGTGTGCCTCATCGTCGTTTTCTTAGTGCAGCATTCGCTAATGTCGTATGCCGATATCATATGCGGCAAATATGTTGGAGATGAGGCAAATTTTGGGATAATCCGCTGGTGTTTGATTGTTGTTAAATTCTTTCGTGCGTTGCTAGTGCTGCCTTTGTTTGCTGGGCCATCTGAGACAGGACGTGAGCATATTTTTGATTCCTGAGCTAGGCTCCTGTCTCGCTGCACTCGGCATAGCACGTGCTCTTCAAAGTATACTCGCTACAGCTGTGTAACGCACATTTAACTTGAGTCGTTTTACTCTGCCAGTCTTTCCATGCGAAAATGGGTGAGTCAGTATGCGTGACCCCTCTGAGGCGGGGCAGACCGTATCGGAATGCTTTATGATGTTCGTTGAGGTGCCCTGATTCAGCTTAGGATACGGGGATTAAGTGCGCTACGCTCTCGTATAGCTATTCGTGACTAATTGTTTAAACTGGAAGCATGAGATGTGCTTGATTATCATGGAATGGGCTTGATTTTGCCTGCGGAAACGGAATTACCAAATCTTAGCGAGAAAATCGTGAGCACACGTTCTGTAGTTTGACAGCCTGTACGTATGTACGCTCGTTTAGTTCGTGTTGATCTTCTTTCGTAGAAAGACGCCTCTTCCGCACACGTACATCAATCCGTCATCGCTTCCGAAATCGTGGGACATCCGAAACTTGAACGGTACGAACTACGCAAGCACAACTCGGAATCAGCATATTCCTCAATACTGTGGCTCTTGCTGGGCGTGTGCCTCCACCAGCGCCCTGGCTGACCGAATCAACATGAACAGGAGGAGGTGGCCTGA
>QQSS02105080.1:0-16615 GCA_003687565.2 Craspedacusta sowerbii
GCAAAAATGGATGAAGAGGAAGAGGCTGGTTGGTGATGTTGTTTTCCACCTTCTCGGTGGCAAACAGGGGAGAAATGAGGTGACTGAAGGATACGTAGGCTGTTATTAATAACCTTTTTATTTTCATAGTGCTTGCCCTTATGCGGGGGTAGGGTAGTTTAAGAATGACCAGCGTTCGGTTGAGTCATTTTTGTTTGCATTTTGAGTGGGACTTTTCGTTTCGGTTGCCCTCTAGATCTTTTGTTTGTAACTTTCCTACGAAACTTCTGTATGGGTTTCTATATTTATAGGTGTAATTAATTTGTTTGTGTGGTTTATTGGAAACTAAGCCGTACTCTATAAAAGTTGACGGAGTTTGTTGAATGTAGGTCTTATATGGCGTCTACCTTGAACCTGTAAAGAGAAGATTTGCGAGTGAGTCAGCGAGACTCTTCATATATCGTTGCAAGGTCTGGCCTTCACGTGGTGGATTTTAAACTAGAATGTGACAGAAAACTTACACATTTATTAAGGGGAAGGCATCCTCATTGCTTAAGCTAATCAGATCGAGGTTGCCACCCTTTCGTGATCTCAATTTATAATCGTATAACAGAGACGAGGGACATACTTTCTAAGTACAAGTCAAGGGTCCGCATATAGCTTAGTACATTCCTCACAGGTATTATAAAAAAGAAGTAACATACAAAGAAAGAAAATTCAGAAATAAAAGCAAACCTTCACCATGGACAACACAAAGGTTATATTTGACAACAGTGATATATCGTGCGCATCATATCGCCATTCAACAGCAATGTGCCACACAATGAATACGTAAGAGTGAGTAATTAATTCAAATTTGATGGATACACTATTCCTCTATACAAGAACAAAGTAAATCAGTTTCAAAATCTATTCGTAGCCTTATAATGAATCGCCACCGTGACCATATTGAAAAAAACAGCAAAAATAAAATTGCGATCACAAAGACCAAATTTAACGGCACGGTGAATTAAAATACTCTAAAGAGAAAATCTCAAGAAGAGATATCTCAAGCAACATATTAGCAGGGAACAAAGATCTATACATAAGAGGACATTAATAGGTTCGTGATTTGCTGATTGAAGCTCGATTTTCAGTTGGATGTTTTAATAATTAAGTCACAGAGGCTATTGTAACTAGCAGCACCGTTGTATTTGATATTTCTACTCCCATACTTTTAAGTGCGTTTGAAAGGCAAAGTTAAATTGGGTAAGGTATTGGCTCGAGTGATCGAATGTGTGCATGTTCGGTTAAAGAAACCATCGAAAACTGTAGGTAGGTTATGATTGAGCCAGTCATGCATGAAAAAGCAAAGGTTGATTTTAATAACATCTTTTAGTTTAGGTATTCTAAGTTATGAGAATAGCGGAGAGGTTGGATCTTTGAAATCTAAGAACGTTATTATTCAGAGTGAATTCTTTTGTAATTTAAAAATTCTGCTTAGCAGGTTTTCACCAGCAAATCCCCAGGTCAAACATCCATAGGCTAAGTGAGTGTGAAAAAATTGTTACATCATCAACAAAGTGTCGAATTTTTGATAGCAAGCCGTTGGCCTTTGCCAGTTTTTTTGATAGCTCGGTGAGATGAGGTTTCTACGATAGGAAAGAGTCAAAAATAAAGCCGAGATACCTTACCGTATTGGACAAAAATATTGTTTTTGACTTTATTTTCAAAGTGAGTCTGGTGTGGCAGCGTTTTCTACGAGGTCGAAACAGAATTACTTCGGATTTACTTTCATTGAATGATAACCTATTTGCGCAAAGCCAATCATAGATTCTAGAGATCTAATGAGTCATTGTTAGTGATCTACTCCTACTAAACGGAAATCCATCTTCCAAATCAAACACTCAAGGCTTGTTGTTATGGATTGATCCATGATGGCAAAGTTGACCGATATGTGTATAGTGTTGCCAAAGGCCAATCTTCGTCGCGGCGTTTGCCGGAATGGCCGGATTTCCGATGACCGATGTGCCGAAGGGCTGTCGGCAAACGCCCAGAAGTTCGCCGTTTAAAGCGGCGGACATACTACTTAATTTTATTGTAAGGACTTTCGTATATAAGGGGAGTTGGGAGTTCTTGTAGTAGAGTAGGGGAGTTGGAGAATCATAGAATAGAAAACGGAGTTAAGAAAGCAAGTTTAAGCGTAAGTCTTCTTGTTTACTGTCTCGGGCGAGTGTACTCGTCAGGAGTAAGGCGTAGATTTCTCTGTAAGCTAGCTCTGTACTTGCGCCTGTTGTAATCCCTTAGGGGAGGCTTACTTTAGGTGGGTCAGACTATGTGAGTGTGGAATCGGTGTGAGAGATGAGCAACTAGCGTACTCACTAAAGAAATATTGCACATATAGTATTGCCTTATTTGGTCTAGCTGTTTGCGTTTATACTGCAGCCTTATTTATCCACCCGCATGGCTATATTGGTTGTTCTACGTTTTCGTCGTATTTTGAAATAGTTAGCAGAGTTTATCTGGCGGCATTATTATTTTGGAATTAGTACTGCGATGATATCGTCTAAATGGTGTTATTGCAATTTGCACCACGAGTGGTTTATGTTGACAGTGCTAAGTCCATTTACTTTGTCCAGGTGTTGCTAAATTCAATTTTATCATGACTTTGTTATAAAGGGGAAAATTGTAAACATCTCAAGAGAGTTTGAGAGAACACAACGCAACGTAGAATTCATTTGTCTCTCATCACAAGACTTGTTTTAATTGTCCCATTGTGCTTAAATTATGACATTTTCCCCTCTTACATTGTGGAATCACAACATTGCTCCAACATCATATGCCTTCATTGTACCTACTTTAAAATTTCTTATCGCCTAATCACGCCTTAGTTAATCTTGTCAGTAAAATAAGTGACAGCTTAGACAAAGTAGAATATGCGTGTAGCTTGTTTCTGGATTTACAAAGAGCATTTGATATCGTTCTCATTCAAATTCTCTTGTGAAAGCTGAAAGTATACAGTTTTCGTGGAGTTTCTTCATGCATTATAGGACGAAAGCGATTCGTTTCCATTGAGGATGACTCGCCTGAGATTTACCCTATTGATTTTGGTGCTCCCTAAGGTTCCGTCTTACGGCCCATGCTGTTTCTTGTTAATATCAACGATTTTCATAGGTGTTTGTCTACTAGCTTCGCACAGCATTCTGCACACGATGCGGTTATATCTTTTAGATGTTTATCTACAAAGCGTTTGAATTTACTTATGCAGCATGAAATTTCAAAAATCTTTGATTGGCTCTGCGCCAACAGATTGTCCGTAAACGCTGTCAGGACTGACATTCTTTTATATCATCCTAAAAGAAAGGCTCGTGTAGGCACATTTACTCTTAAGATGAAAAGCAAAAAAATAGTCACAAAAAGTCACTATGCAACAGCAGTTTATTTCACTGGTTTGCCATAAAGACCCACCAGTTTCCCAGCCTCGTTTTCAGTGTTGTTTTTTCTGCTGTTGCTACCACGTGTATTAACTGGAAAGACAATGTGCGACCTGCAAAATAGGATGTGCTTGTGTTAACTAGACTGTACATAAATATTTCTGTTGAGTTTTTCTATGCGTGTCCTATTTTGGAAAATTGTTTATGATTTAGACGAGATGCTCAGAATCTTTTTTAGTTGACTAACGTAGACACTGTATGGCAGCCATCTGTCATGGACAAAAGCTTGTGAACTTTCCATACGACTGATTTGTGTAATGGATACCTTAAATTTATTGTACAGCGACTATATGGATTATATACAAGAGCAGAAGTTTATTGCAACTATGAGTACTATAGTAAAACATCTGATGTGTTGTAAACCTGTGTGAGCTGTCACAGATATATTACATGGATGAGATTGTCACGCCATTGATTAAAAAAATCGTTTTGCTCCTAATTGTTGAGTCAAATGACTCAGAAGTTGGGATGGCTGATCTTTGTCTCTGGAGTCGGCTGAAAAGACCGTCATGATCCGACCGTGGAACGGTTACATAGTTTGATGGCAGTTGTTTGTAAAGTTTGCTGGATTAGCTTGGATGTTTTTCTTAATTTTCCAACCATCAAATACAGAAAGAGCAGACTTAACATCTACACATTCACAGATATACTGTGTATATCTGTGTGGACCGTGGCACCGACTACATACGAACGGTTCAAGATATAGAATCCGTAGCGAGATATCACTTATTCGAATCGCGGATGACCAACGCGGTCATACAAAAAATCTATCGTTTACATTTCTTTATCACAGGCTATAAAATCTGAGCGCTTTTAATAACATAAAACACCTCCATCTACACAAAGCTAAAGCAGTCCAACAATGACAATCTTTTTTATGGAACTCCATGAAACGCTTCTTTCTAATAACAATAAAAAGAGCTCAACTTCCTTGATGTAACCATCATCAATGCTCAAAATGGAAACTATGAATTTAAAACATCACAAACCAGCCATCACTAATGTTAAAATAAAGCCCAATTTCTGCGTAGACCCAAAAGTCGTTGATTCAACGCTCAAAGGATTTGCCAAACAACTTTCAGTAAATATTGACCACCCATATGAAGACGAAAACATAAAAAGGAAACAATGCTAAAAACAGGTTAAGCACCTTCACCACAGTAATCTTCAACATGGAAAATGATGTTTTCAATGATACCATTATCTTTTTTCTCAAACACCTAATACCGTAAAGAACCAAAGCAGAAAATAAATTAATAGAATCAACTAAAAAAGCTTGCATGTTGTGTGTATGTAATGGTGGCAAATTAGCTATCGTCCTATTAGCTCGACATGAACAAACGAACACCATAAGATAAAGAATTTAAATAGATATAAGGCAACAAACAAGCACCGACGAACGATCATATAGATCATATATATATATATATATATATATATATGTAATATCAAACAGCCACATCCATTCAGCAATTCAAACCTGTATACTTCGCAAGTGGCATCAAACACAGTCAAGAAAAAATGACACTACCAAGTGTAATTCCTGGACTTGTGTATCACTCATTCTTCGATATTTAACGCCTTTTAATATCTTCTTTGGCAAACAAAATCTGCGTGAAAAACTCGCCGTTCAGCGGTGACCCTTATATACCATCCCTCTCAAAAGAGGGGTGGGTAATTGTGCTGGTGACCGGTAGGTGCCTCATGGAGCCCTTCCCATAATGCAATGTAACTAAGTTAGGATATTTTAAAAGCAGCTGCTGATATGCCAGGCAACTCTCATTGCCTTAGGAGGCGATAGCATGGTTGAAGCTATATGTTAACTTTGCCAAAGGAAATCAAGGATAAGACGAACCCCACGACGGAGGCTTGTAAACCCGTCTGCGTTAATAGTCAGCAAAAGCAAAATTAATGAAATTCTGTGTAGATACTGTGTAGATAGCCTTTTGTTTGGATTTGCAGATCGGTCATGCGAGATAGCTAGATTACCTCTTTTGAAAGCTTTTGTTAAGTATTCTTAACCAAGGTTTGGAGCAGGGAAAGAATGTTACCTATTTTATTTTCTTATATGGAGAACGAATTTGCTAACTTTATGAATCTGTTCCAAACCTGTTGTTCAACTCAGATTTGAAACTGTGACTTTGAAAATGAATTACTGAAATTGGTCAAGATATCTGCAAACCATGAAAATGTGCCACCACTATTGTCGGGTGTGAAACCAACTTTGAAGTTAAAAGTACTTGAAAATTTTTATAATGGAGTGGGGCTACCCTCCTTAGCTTTTCTAAATCTGATCTAAATAGACAGTTTACATAGACATTTGTAAATGAGACAAATAAATGATTTTGTTAAGCTCTAGTTTCAGGTATCCTCTTGCTGAATGGGATTGTTATTTATGGAAAAGTGATTGATTCAGGTTTTTTGATTAACGAAAGTTGTATCCACCAGCTTTTTGATTTTACTGAGGTAGCAATGTTTGCTTGAATGAGCATTCTAAGTTATATCTGGAACTCTGTTTATTTTGCTGTGATCTATTTGATTGTTAATTTCAAATGATCTCTTTCCAGTTTTCCCTAACTTCTGATAGGGCAGCTACTTCTTGGATCAGCCGGCATGATAACATAGTAAAGCCAAAGTTTAGCTGCTCCTGACTTTAAAACTCAAGATATGTTCATTTATTGAATGCTGTAAAATTTGTTTAAACTGTTTTTGTATCATACTGTTGCTTTTGCATTGTATGTAAAGCCTTTATTAAAGTGTAGTATGTAATTTTTAAATTTTATATGTGACTATTTAAAATACATTTACAGATCATTTATTTGCAAATTATTGTCTCATTAGCAGAGAATTAGTTTAGAGGGATAGAGATGATTTTACAAGGAAATTGGCCGTTAGGAAAAAAGTTTTGGGATTCATAGAGCCTTAAATATTGTTGGTTTATTCTTGCCCACAAATTGTAGCCCATTATTTAAGCTAAGCATGTGATAGAAATAAATAAAAGCATAGGACTTTTGAAATCGCGCTACGAAAAGTTACTTTTGAAAAACAATGAACTATCTGGCATGAGCCTGCACTAAATGGGGGGGGGGAAGAATTTGGTGATAAGCTTGAGAAATAGAAATAAGCCTCAATGCCTATAGTTCTCTCGTCATTATTTGATACAAGTTGAGGTGAGTTGAATGCTTAGGAGATTTATATGCCTAGGTCTGGAGATCTCAGCCATGCCACCTTTGTATGTTTTTAATCGCCCCATTGTTTTTTGGTAAGGTCACAGTCATAATGCAGTAAGTACAATGTCATTCTCACATGGCCTTCGACCCAAAATATAATTCCATAAACAGCGATAAAACAAAAGTACCTTCTCATCAGCAATCCCTATATTTACAGAATCTTGGCAATGGTGAAACCAAGATAGGTCAAGAAGGCCAGGCGTGCTTGAATTAACGATAAAAGTTCCTCCGAATTATCGTATTCTGTTATACAAGCGCCAAAGAACGAAAAGGAAAATTGCTCTGAACTCGAAGAGTTAATTTTGACTTCAGTAAATTTTGACTTCAGAGACTTACGACAGGCCAGGCGCTACAATCTCCTTAGACCCAACAGGGCGGCCGCAAGTTCGGTCATGTTAGATAGACAAGACTTGTGTGAAGCGCGGACGTCAAGCGCATATATTAAAATAAGTGGGGATATTACCCACCACTCTACCGAGAGGCGGTTCACCCCGTTCAGCTGGAAGGCATTTAATCGGATCAGGGATTTGAACCAATCGGGAGAAAGCAGTCGAAGCCTTGTTCCGATATTCCGATGTTCACTACATGGTAGCTTATGATAGTAGCTGCTGCCATGTGCACATTAATAAAACTACATAAAACTGGATAGTTGCCCTTTGCGGTGTGTAATCCATTTTACTTTATCTTTTGTCAGGATTTATCTTAAAGAGTCTGGTACTCCTCAATGAGTGTTCAAATTTTGATGTTGGTATTGCAAGTGATGTTCAGCTGTACTACATTGTGCTATTGTGATTAAGTTTATTTGCAATGAGAAAACTCATTAAATTAGGCGAAGTGCTCACATTGAAATGCAGTCAGAAAATCAATTTTTGCTTTGGAACCCACCTGACTTATAAAGTCTAGCCGCTTAACATGAGATTGTTTTTTCTCAGGAGAGTTTGTGCTTTTGTACAAAAGGTGGTTTTTGAACCCAATATTGTCAAAATTGCTCACAATTTTCTACGAGTAATGAGCTAAAACTTGTAGATACATGTAAATGTTAGTAATCAGATTCTTCTGTAAAAAAATTTTGGCAAAAATTTTTGGCATATACCTGTAAGTGCATTACCCATGTCTATGCTATTGTAGTACTTGTACGTTTGTACCATCTATTTAATGAAAATGTTCCCCTTGCTCTGTTTTTTTAAACTCTTTAATAACATGCCATGTTCTCTTTCACTCATATTTGAGGTTTGTCTCTTGGTTAATATGTAGCATTTGTGTCTGGCGTGATTGCTGTATAATATTTAGTGCTTTCCATGTTATTCCATGCATCATAGTAAATATGTAAGTATGAAGTATGTAAGTAAGAAGTAAATATGACTGATTTTGTAGAGCCCACAGGAGGTCTTGTTTTTTTTTTCTTTTTCTGAAATTTGTAAGAATTAATGCTCTGTAGTAGGATTATTTCTGAGATCACTGCCTAAATGGATATGCTTTGCATTCAAAATTCTATGCATGCCACAGTTTAGCAACAAAAATTTGACCTGGGTGGCTGGGATACACATTTTATTACAATTGGAGTTGGTTTAACACTTGCAGTTGCGCTAGTTGCCAAAGGGGACTTCTCTAGTGGTATGGGGTGCTAAGTTAGATTAATGTAAAAGGCAGTAAGACAATGTTTGAACTTTCAAATTAAACATTTATTTCTTACTGCAGCATCCAGGTGTTTGCAAATTGCTGCATTCCCTTTGCCGTCAGCATTAGCTTTGCCTAGAATCTAAAATTATGCAATTAGTAGGTTGGACATTTCATGGCCATGATATCCTGAATGTGCATTTATCTACAGGAAAGGGCATTTCATTTGCATTGACAGGTTTAGTGCTACTTGTATCTACCACTTTGCCTGATATTTCTTTTTTGCCTGTGAAACTTTTCACTCTTTGAAGTTTAGTTGAAATGTATGCGTAAAATCCTTCTTTTGCGTGATTTTACATGTATCCAGTGACTGTACCACAGACAAAATGATGAGCTACAGATATGTTTCGAATCGTTTGCCTTTGCATAGGCTACTGGATATAATTGTTTTTCCAAATCCACAAGGCATAGCTGTTCCTGTTGCTTTAACAACTGTTCGTTGCTATCGTGGGAGTAACAGAACCAAGCTGAAAAAAGCAAGGCATGAAAAGCTCCAACTCGAAAAGGAACTAGAGCAGAAGTATGGAGTTTTGTGTCGTCCTGTGTTTAAAATGAGTGACTGGCTAAAGGAAAACTATGAAAAGGAGTTGGACGCATTTCAGGCCCGGTTGGGTCTTAATTTCCACGATGATAGAGTCCTGAGAGCAAGTTTTATTCACTCATCGTTCACAGACGAGATTGATTTGATGGCTAGTTCCAAAGATAAAGATCTGCGGCTCAAGTTAAGAGATAGCTCAAATTCAGAGTTTTCTTCATCTTCGTTGGCGTTAATTGGGTGCAGTTTGTCCAGCGCCTACATCAAGACTTGTCTGTATAAAATGTATCCAAACTTAACACCCAACATTTGTCTGGATGTGTGTAAGTTTATTATTAAGAGGGAAACAATTGGTGTGTTGGCTAGTAATCTTGGGATAAGCGACTTGATTCTTCTTTCGAAGGAATTGGAAGAAACTTTGGATATGAATAAGGAGATGCACCTTAAGTTCACTAAATCGGATGTTGTTAGTGACGCTTTCTTTGCTGTTATTGGAGCTATATATGTTGACTCAGGTTCTATTCTGGCTGAAAAGTTTATAGACGACTTTCTGGTTTCGTTAGTAGACTTTGAAGATTTAGCAACCCAGGTCTTTATAGAGAAGCCTGCAGATGAGCTCCAAGAAATTTTACGATTGCACAACATTGATGCAGAAGCTAAAGCGAGAGCGATTGTTCAGACGGGATATGCTTCGCACCATCCCTTTTTTTTAATTGGAGTCTTTTGCAACGATGTACAGATCGGGGAAGGAGCTAGCTACTCAATGAAACTAGCTAGAGAGGACGCTTTCAGAAATGCGCTGTTTAGCTGTGTGGAGAACAATGTTGATTTTAGCGATCTTCGACCGACGGAAGCAAGAAGTGGGTCTTGTAGTACCCATTACTGAGACTGCTAAGCGTCCTGCAAAGTGGAAAACTTTTCTCTCAGCCGTATTAGTATTTTATTGTCTATGTTCACACTAGGGCTGTACCTGTAGGATTTGGTTTTTTGAAATCCTGCAGGAACCAAAATTGACCGGATTTATGATGTCGAATCTGGCCGAAGCCGGAGCCGGATTTGTGATATTTTCCCCTGGAAGTCTAAATAAGAACATGTTATGTATGTGCAGTCTGCATACAATGCGCCCCTAACTAAGCGATACAGGAATTATTATAAAATTACACTTAACAGCAAAATCATGGTACATCACAATTGTGGTGAACGAGTTCAGTGACAGTGTTGTGACATATGAGGTAGGATCCAAGTACTTTCAATAGATACGACATATCATTAGAACGTGTTCAAGATGGGCGCCATCAGTGCATCCTGGAATTTGCATTTGCATTGTCTCAATATAACTTAAATACTTGCCATAGTCCATTCTTGATAAGTTTCGAATTGTACTTAAAGAAATAAGTCTGGCTGCGTTGTCTCGGAAAAGACTGCTCCTATGACTGATGACTTCGCCTGCCACACTAAACCAAAGCGTTTGGAAGGTACACTGGTCGGTGGTGAACGTAACTATACGCGAGCAATTCTAGACAGATTCGGAAAGCGGTTTTTGTTCCAGTTCTATCATGCCAAACTTTCCCGTCGGTTGCCATTCGGCTGATGTGGACTGCACAATGTGGTCGTCATGGTCCCTGATTCTCCTGAGGCTTCACGTGGGGTTTTCTTTTATTACCTCCACCTGTGGTAAATCAATTTCGGTGGTGGTAGCACTGGAGACTGACGAGTAACTAACTTGTAGCAGTTGAATTCGCGATTGCATTGAATGCAAGTGATAGGCATATAAACATAAGATATTAAAGACTTTAGATAATAATATATCAAAGGTGAAATTCCATCCAGCATGTTGTATTAGCTGTTGCTGTGGCAAGCCAAGATCAGCCTGTACTTCATATAGGTGACTGCTCACGGCAGATGAGTGTGTAAAATGGCCCACCAATTTTCTGTTGATACCCAGTATGTCACATACTGCTCGATGGCTGAGTAAGCCACCATGAACACAAAGTTGTCTATGTGCAAAGCGTCCAAGAGGTAAATCTGCCACTCAAAAAAAAACGTGCCTATGTTTGCAACGTTGTCACATAGCACTACTTGGAATCGATTCTGATCGAGGGTCCGCTATTGCAACATATTTTGGAAGACAGACATTTTTCCTTCAGCGGTATGTTGCCCATCAAATGGCAGACAATCAAACACGTATCTCAGGTATTCTAATTACGTGTTTAGTGAACAGTTACGCCCATACATGACCGCACGGTATTCTCTGCTGTCCAAGTGTCTAATATGAATGACAACAACCAGTTATTGGCCGAATTAAGCATGAACGTGTAGAACGTGAACGTGATGAGCGTGATGAACATGATGAGCGTAAAAAAGGGCTGAACGTGATGAAAGAGCTGATCCTGTAGAAGCTGATGTTCGTGATGAACGAGATGAACTTGATGGACGTCATAAACGGTGATGAATGTGTTGAGCTTGATCAGAGTGATTAACATGGTGAATATGATGAACGTGATAAATGGTGATGATTGGGATGAATGTGATTAAAGTGATGAACGTGAGGTGGGTTACAAATGATGTGAACATTTATAGCCTGAAGGTTGTAAACTTTGTGAACCTGATGATCCTGATGAACTTGATGAACTGGATGAAAGTAATGGGAGTAGGGAAAGTTATTAACTTGACGATCCTGATGGGCTTGATGAATTTGTTGGATTCAATGAACATGATGAACTTGAAGAAAGGGTGATGATCGTGATGAATGTGATAAACATGATAACAGGTGATGATTGTGATGAACTTGAATAACGTGATGCACGTGATACAGGTTATAAATGATTTGAAGATTGCTAGCCAGAAGGCCGTTATGCAGGTTACAAACGTTATGAATACGATGAACATGATGAAAGTGATAGAAGTGATGAGATTGATGAACGTTATTAACGTAATGAACGTCATGAACGTCATGATCATGATGAGCTTGATGTAATTTGTGAAGGTAATGAATAAGATGAACAGTTTAATAGTTTAAAACACGAGTTTCAAAAGTTTTTTTGGGTTACCTGCCCAAGAAACTGATATTTGTATGTCTCTATTCTTGACTTCGACATAGATATGCAGTTACGAATTTCGACCTAAGATCCAAACTTCACTAAAACCTCACGACCAAAAAAAAAATCAAAGAGAAAAGTAAACAGCCTTGTCATCATTTATCCGAAAAAAGGATGCTGGTTGATGTGGACTGGAACTCGTAGTGGCCTGGTTCTAAAGAGTCCGACCTATGTGTCTTACCTTGATTTGCGACTTTCATATGTATTTGCTAATTTCGACGTAAACTCGATTTTCCATCGATATATTTCGATATGTCTTGGACAAAGCTGTTTAAATATCTTAATAAGCCCGCATTAGCGATTGAAGAATGTTTGCCGTTTCTCCTCATAACAAAAAGAAATCCATGAGACAGAGATACAGATCGGTCTTATTTTCCCCAAAAAGTATGCTGGTTCATGTGGACTCGGACTCGTAGTGGCCTGGATCTAAAGCGGCAGACCTAATAGTGGCGCTACAAGATATTAACACAAATTCGTTTTTTGGATATATTCTTGAGATTGATTTTATTGACATCACAATTGTGCTGAACGAGTTCAGTGACAGTGTTCTGCCATATGAGGTACTATTCAAGTACTTTCAATAGACACGGCATATCATTAGAACTTGTTCAAGATGGGCGCCATCAGTGCATCCTGGAATTTGTATTTGCATTGTTTAAATATAAGATATTAATACAAATTCGTTGTTTGGATATATTCTTGAGATTGATTTTATAGACATGATAAAAAAATTATTTGCGGTACCTGCCCTAGAAACTGGACTTTGTATGTCCATCACCTTGATTCACGACTTTGATATAAATTTGGTTATTGCGACCTAAAATTGACTTTATATCGTTTGTTTTCGATATATCGGGGACAAATCTGTTTCAATATCTTATTAAGCCACGTTTTGCGATTGAAAATGTTCGCCTTTTCCCCTCACGACAAAAAGAAATCAAAGAAAAAGGGATCTAGACTTGTCCCAATTTTCCGAAAAAGTTTGGTAGTTCATGTGGACTCGAACTCGTAATGGCCTGGTTATATAGCGAAAGACCTAACCGTCGCGCTGCAAGCGGATGCGTAATTAAGCCTAAGATTTTAGCAAAAATTCTTTGCTTTTATTTATTCTTGAGATTGATTTTATTGACATGATTTTAAAAAAAGATGTGTTTTCTTTTACCTATCCAATACACTGAATGCTGCATGTCTCTCACCTTGACTTGCGACTTAGATATGCATTATCTAATTTCGACGTAACATCGAATTCGCATTGTTTGTTTTCGATATATTTTGGACAAATGTGTTAAATATATTAATATGCCCGCTTTCGCGATTGATGAAAAATGTTTGGCGTTCCACGTAACAACGAAAAGAAATCAAAGAGAACGGGACACAGACTGGTCCCATTCGTTTGAATAAAAGTGTCCCGGTTCGTGTCGACTCAAACTCATTGTTGCCTGGTTCTGAAGCGGCAGACCTAACCGTTGCGCAACAATCGGATGCAAGATTGAGCCTAATATTTTAACACAAATTCTTTGCATACACTTATTCTTGTGATTGATTTAATTGACATGATTTTTAGAAGTTTTTTTTCCTTGCCTACAAAAGAAACTGAATTTTGAATGTCTCCTACCTTGATTTGCGACTTTAATATGCATTTGCTAATTTTACGTTAAATCGATATGCCATCGTTTGTTTTCGGTATGTCTCGGACAAAGCCGTTTAAATATGTTAGTAAGCCCGCAGTCGGACATGATGAATGTTGGCCGTTCAACTTCACAACAAAAATAAATCAAAGAGAAGGGGAGATATACACTCCTAATAAAAGGATCCCAGTTCATGTGGACTAGAACTCGTAGTGGCCTGGTTCTAAATCGGCAGACTGTAATGCACGACTATGAAATTATGCCGAACATATTAACACAATTCCTTTGTTTTACTCTTAATCCTATCTAAAATTTATTCTTATTCTTGGTTGGAGATTGGTGTTATGGATATGATTTTAATAGTTTTTTTGGGGGGTACATGCCTAAGAAACTAAATTTCGTATGTCTCTTCCCTCAATTTGCGATATGCATTTGATTATTTCGACCAAAAAAATCGATTTGCCGTAGCTTGTTTTCGATATTTGTGGAATTTAAATATCCTACTTAGCCCAGTTCAAGTCAAGGTGAAAGGAAAACAGACTTGTCAAATTTTTCCAAAAAAAGGTCTAATGTTTCATGTGGACTCGAACTCGTAGCCTGGTCATAAAGCGGCTGACCTAACAGTTGATCTACTAGCGGATGCGAGATTGCGCCGAATATATTAACAAATTTTCTTTGTTTTCATATATTGTTGAGATTTATTTAATTGACATGATTTTGAAAACCTTTTTTGCTTTGTTTTCCTACCGTCCCAGGAAACTAAATTTGGTATGTCTCAACAATTAATCAAAGAGAGAGCATACTCGTCCCATTTTCCCGAAAATCGTATGCCGGTTCGTGTGGATTCCAACTCATAGCGGCCTGGTTCTAAAGTGGAAGACCTAACCATTGAGATACAGGCGGATGCGCGATCAAGCCTTAGATATTAACACAAACTCTTTGCTTGCATGTATTCTTGAGATTGATTTGAATGAATTGATTTTTAAAATTTTTATTCCTTTTTTTTCACCTACCCAAGAAACTGGATTCTGCGTGTCTCTAACCTTGATTTGCGACTTTGATATGCATTTGCTAACTTCGACATAAAATCTATTTTCCATCGTTTGTTTTCGATATTTCTGGGAAAAATCTGTTCAAATATCTTAATAAGGCCACTTCAGCGATTGAAAAATGTTTGCCGTTTAAAAATAAATCACAGAGTCAGGGATACATACTCGTCCCATATTTTCGAAAAATTATGTTGGCTCATGCGGACTTGAACTCGCACTGGCCTGTGTGTGGCAGACCTAACCGTTGAGCTACAAGCGGTTGCGACATTAATTATAAGATATTAACACAGATTCATAGTTTAACAAATAATCTTGCGAATGATTTTATGGACATGATTTGAAAAGTTTTTTGTTCTTACTTATCCAAGAAAATGGATTTTTTTTGGTGTCTTACCTTATATTGCGACTTTAATATGCATTTGCAAATTTCCACCGTAAATCGATTTTCAATCGTTTGTTTTCGATATATCTGGGACCAAGCTGTTTAAATATTATAATAAGCTCACTTTTGAGATTGAAAAATTAAAGCCGTACCAAAGCCGTAATAAGTCAATGAGTAAGGGATACATAACCATCCAATTTTTTCAAACAAAGTATCTTGGTTCATGAGGGCTCGAACTTTTAGTGGCCTGGTTCTAAGGCAGCAGACCTAATCTTTGCCTTACAAGCGGATGTTAGATTGAGCATAAGATATTAATACAAATTCATTGTTTGCTTATATTCTTGAAATTGATTTTCTTGACGTGGTTTGAAAAAGTTCTTTTTTCTTACCTACCCAAGAAATTGGATTTTGTATTTATCTTACCTTGATTTGTGACTTGATAATTACTTGCAAATTTCGACCCATAATCGATTTTCCATCGTTTGTTTTCGATATGTCTGGGACAAATCAGTTCAAATATCTTGATAAGCCCAGTTTCGCGATTGAAAAAATGTTTGACATTCCACCTCACAAAAAAAAATCAAAGAGAAAGGGATACATAGTCGTGCCTTTGTTTCGAAAAAAAATGTTGGTTTATGTGGACTCTAACTCGCAGTTGCTTGGTTCTAAATCGGCAGACATAACCGTTTCGCTACTAGCGGAAGAGAGATTGAGCTTAAGATATTAACTTGAATTCTTTTTTGCATATATTCTTGAGATTGATTTTATTGACATGATTTTAAAAAGTTTTTTGTTTCTTTGTTTTACCTATCCAAGTAGCTGAATTTTGAATGTTTTGTGATATGCGTTTACTAGTTTCGATGTAAAATCGATTTTACATCGTTGGTTTTCGATATGTCTGGCAAATCTGTTTAAATATCTTAATAAGTCTACTTTCGCGAATGAAAAATGTTTGCTGTTTCACCTCACAACATAATAAATCAACGAGAAGTGGATACATAAACGTCCAATTTTTTTTGAAAAGATCATCTTGAAACATGCGGGCTCGAACTCGTGGTGGCCTGGTTCTAAAGCGGGCGTGCTAAGTTATTTAAACAGCTTAATTTGCGGCTTGTCGAAAAAACGATGGCAAATCGATTTTTGTCGAAATTTGTAAATGCGTGTCGAAGTCTCAAATAAAGTTCGGAAACATACCAAAAATACAGTTTCTTTGATAGATCAGAAATAAAAAGCAAAAATTTCAAAATCATGAGAATAAAATCAATAACAAGAACAAAAGCAATCCTAGAATTTGTATCAACATCTTATGCTTATACTCGCATCGGCTTGTAGCGCAGCGGTTAGATCTGCCGCTTTAGATTCTGACGAGTTCGAGACCACTTGAGGGGCCTGCTTTTTTCGAATAACATGGACATGTCAGAATCACTTTCTCTTTGACTTCTTTTTGTTTGGAGTTAGAATGTTAAACATTTTCAATTACGAAACAGGGCAGGTTATGTTATTTAAACAGCTTTATCCACGGCTTGTCAAAAAAACGAATTCAAATCGATTTTTGTCGAAATTT
>QQSS02105191.1:0-16612 GCA_003687565.2 Craspedacusta sowerbii
CTACCTATGTACGTATGTGCGGATGTACGTATGTACGTATGTGTGGATGTACGTATGTGAGGACAGAACGGATGAGGGGAAACTGCCATATTGGGGTAGGCGAAAAGAAGTATTTTCAACAACCGGCCAAGCTAAGTCTTGAATGGTCTGGTTTTTTTATCATGGTGTTATGGCTAAACTTTGTGCTATTCTGGAGCTCTTGCGTAGGAAGGTGAACGTTTGCAAGTTGAATTGTATGTCGGTTTTGTGATCGTAGGTGCAGTACGTGGAGAGTGGAGTAGAAGGTCTATAAAGGATTTGTAATTAAGAGTGGAGAATGACGATCTTGGATCTACAAGCCTCGCTTCGCAAATATGGGTCTATCGGTAATTCCTTGCTTTTCGACGATCTTGCAAGAGTTACCTTGATGCTTGGTATTTTGATATCATCAACCTGTTTTCTTTTGTTTTTCTCAATAATCGTAGCGCTCTGTATGCGAAGTTTGATAAGCTTGTATTGTTGGGGATGTCCTTTATTTAAATGTGAACATGAAGCCTCTATTCCGTTTGCTCGAGCTTGTGCATCTCCTAGTTGCCTAGGTTTCCGCCGTTAATTAATTGACAGACCTTAGGCTTCTTACTGTATGACTTCATATCGTAGTGTTGTGCTGCGAGGATATGTTTTGTTTTGTTCGCGTTAACGCATCTGGGCTATGCGTGGTGTGCGCAAGTGACTAGCATGGAGCCATTTGATGCGCCGTTGTGTTGCGAAGATGCGTCTTCGTGATAGGTTGTAGACTCCGAGCCGCAGTCTGTTGTTGCAGAACACTTTTTCGACGCTTGATCGTCTGTAATTGACTTAATTACGTAAAAGTACTTTTTTTATGCGCATTGCTGACCGAGCTACTCAAAGAAATCATGTTCGTTTGTAAACTGCTCTTTTATCATGAGTTTTTCGTCTTCGAGTCATGGCAGTTGAATGTTAGGGGGACTCGAGGACACCCGGCGCACCAAAATCCTCCCAAGTGTTTACACGCATTATACTACCAGCCCGGGTGTGCCCCACGTCATGACGCTCGATATCTCAAACTTAAGTAAGGGAAGTTATGCACCAGACCCAGTACAAGCAATACACATCCTCAGCCCAAACTAAGAGAAGGCTCCTGACAGAGTTTAAGGCATCTCCCTAGAATGTAAATCATAGGCAAGCAAGCCGTGAATAAAAGCTTAGGGAGCCTACTTGAACTGCAGTAGCACGTTATTTTCCCAGCCTTTTTTTTTCGTGTTTGTGTGCGTGTGTTTGCGTGTGTGAATGCATTTATCATGGACCTTGTGCTGTCGCTCATCAAACGCATGATAAAAGGTGTGGTTCTACCCAAAGCTTTATGACTCTTATCACACGAGATACTGATTTCGTTTGCGGAAGTATTTGCATGTTATTGCAATTTGTGTTGTTTTCGTTCCGTATAGAAGTCTTGATGACTTGATGAACAAGTCGATTATTGTTTTTGCGTATGGAAAGGTGATATTGTAAGTGCAATAAGGATTTACATGGGAATGAAAGCGACACTTGCATTCATCTACATCGAAGAAACGTACTTTCTCGTATGAGTGTGCAGAAAAAATAAGAATAGAAATCGTGTAGACTATGGGTGACTACAGAGCCTTTTCCAATGACATCGTGTCGTTTTAAATCTGTGTCCTTTTCTCGCTGTGGACCTTGTCCTGTTACCTTTCATTTACTTGACCCTATATGGTTAACTGACGCTCAGACCATTCATGTAAACAAACAAACAAATAAACAAACAAACAAGCAAACCAACATGGAGACTCATTGGAAAATATCGAAGCAGTATCTGCGTGCTTATTTTAACATCAATCAATAATCAAAATTACTGCTTGTACAGTTACTAGGGAAAGGTGCTGAAATTTCAACGCAACTGCTTAGCTCTGCAAAGAATTCAGTTTTTTCCTGGCAGTCATGCATCCATGGATGAAATTATTATGCTTTGAGCCTTTTCGACATTTACCATCAATATTGACTGAGACTTTTGATTTGAAATCTGAAACGCAATTACCTCCTTGCATGTAAAGTGGCGAAGATGAATTTGATGCTCAATGTCGGAAGGGCGTGCTCTGACGCAATTTAGTTGACAGTTTGCTGAGAATAACGTGCGAGCGGCCTCTAGAATGAGTTACTCTAGATCAATAAATTGTGTCGGTAGCTTCATTAAGGAAGATGGCATTGGTAATTGATTGAAGTACGTTGGATGCCAGTGCAGGTCATTTGTTTACATCCAGAAACAAAACAAACCACTCTTTTCACTTCGCTCTCTGGCCTGCAATTTCTCGTGATGTTGATGTGTTGCGATAATTATGATATAGTTAAGAGCCATAGCTTTCTCGACTTGACGCACATGCATGTGTTGGTCACCGTTGGCACTTAGTTGACATTTTACGTCCCTAAGTATTTCCACGCAATTCTCACTGGCTTAAAGAGCAACTAAGGGTTTCGGTTCACTTTGGATTTGGGTAAATATCGATGAAATTATTGCGACTATTAGTGCCCGACATGACTAATCTGAAGGCACAATGAGGCTAGTGCTAACGAAGAAATGGACTGTGTCCATGATAATACGAAAAAACTACGTGGGAGATGAAGACAGTTCAACTATATGGAAATTCGATCGAAAATTTTCTGTACTTTTCGCAAGTTATCACAAGCTTGTCTAGCTCTGGTTAATATCCCTGATTATCAATGGTCTATGCCTCACAAACGCATGACCAAAACAAAGCTGAGTCCTTCATAACTTGCCTAGGCATGAGAAAGATAAAAGCGCAGCACAACCAGAAAAGACATCAGTTTGAACACAGGCATTCTGCTGCATTACCAAAGATCGTTTGAGTATGTGGATGAGAGATAAAGGCATCATACTTCACCAAGCGTTTGTCAAACACGGAGCTACCTAAGTTTTCTACATCCTGACCAGGATCGGGCTGCTTCCCTTTCCGACAGCTAATACCGAAAAGAATATTATCCGTACAAAAATATATTAGTAACTATTGGATCCTCGAGTTCCATGGTTGCAGTCTTGATGCTGAAACACTCATCGGGCAACTTTTGAATATTCAAACCATGGGGATCTGAAAATCTTGTCCGGAGCCTCTGGAACTGCTTTCAACGCTCGGAAAGACCGGTCGGAGCCATGCGCCGAAAGCATGTACGGTTACAAGGTTGCTGCTTCAAGGTCTGACTCTGCGAAGAGAATGGAAGAGATATTGCTTCGAGCTTGCAAATTAGCAGCTTTGGGCAAAAATGAGATCTTGCTAGTTAAAGCTCGATCGCGACTGATAAAATGAAAGTCGTATAGAAAGGCTAGCGTTTCTATTTGTAGCTACTAAGAGATACTTGTAAAATATGTTCGTGTCGACGAGTTTTCGCCAAATTTGGGGGAAAAAAGAATTAAAGATGTTGTGCTATTATTTGAAGTCATATGTTTGAGTGTTCCTATAGGTTTGGTCGCACTTAGAGCTGCCGTTGCTTTTTACGTGTTATTCGCCTAAATGGAGTGATGAATAGGTGAGATTAAACCCGAAGATATTAGCAATCATCCTAAAGATTTGCCATCAAGGATGGTACTTACGCGCAGCACCGCTTGGGGATGAATCGTGTATGTGATCGGATTTCGATGAAGATCCCAAAGTTGAAGCGACGCTTCCGCTTAGTCCTGCACTCTCGTGAGTGGTGTCAGCATTGGAATCTGTCAACGATGCTGAGGTGCCACCACTGGGCTCCGTTCCACCGCTATCGAGTGTGCTGGAAGGGCTGGAAATGGCGCGTGCACTCGTCAACCCAGCCATACTCCCAGGATCTGAACCAACTACAGGACTGGCAGGGTTTCCGTTGTCCCCGCCTCCTTGACACGCGCTAACCAGTGCCTTGATCTCGTCCCCCTTCAGAGCGTAGTTGTAGATGCGAAACTCGTCTATCGATCCGCGCAAGGGTCGATGCTTCTCGTGGTTACCGATACCTGCACGAATGCCCCAGTCACGTGACAGTGTTCCCTCGCCAATTGACTGATTCGCCAGCCTGCCATTGATAAAAAGCTTCGCCTTGCCAAGTTTGGAGTCATAAGACCCAGCAATATGTGTCCATTTGTCTGTGAAAAGACAGAAGATAGTTAGGTTATCCATATTCGTTTAAGGACTTTTTTTGTAAGGGGTGAGGTTCGAGCCGGACATTTCTAACAACATTCCTTCGTAAATGGAAGGAAGATTCTTCCGTGTATGGAAGGAAAAGAAACAAGTCATTTTAAGCAAAGCCGACTTCAGTAGAAGAAAGTCTGAAGAGCTATTCAGAAGTACTTACTTTTTGGAATAAGATGAGCCATAGTCTCGAAAATGACTTTTTGCTTGCAATCTCTGTGGAACCAGCGAACAACCCCGTCGTTAACCTCGAAGTGGTACTGTCCTTGCGAGTGGGATGTTCCGATCGTATCGAAGATAGAGTGCTGACCCTGCTTTTCCTCCAGCTTCACCCAAGCTGCGATTGTGATTGCTCGGCGTGGTTTTGCTTGAAAGGTTTCTCCAATCAAGGAAATATCACTGTCCCAGAGCCTCGCAGCTTGGTTGCATGTGAAGTCAGGATCACTGAATTTCAGAATCTCTCCTCCGACCGCCATCTCGCCGCTATTCTCGTACCCGGATTTATCGCTGATTATTCCCGACTTCTTCTTGTTGACTTTCTCGAAGTTGAAATAAACTACAAGGCGCTCTAAGATAATTTGCAAAGGGAGGAAATCAGGCACTTTGCTGCAAAGTGAGTCTTCATCCTTCAAATGTATGATGTTCACGATGTGCGCAAAGTTTTGCTCACAAAATTTGTAATTAAAGCGTTCGCAAAATAATACGTTGTCTACGTTTACCCACACACATTTCTGACTAAACCTCATGCAGGCATATGTCGCTTACTTGGTTCTTCGTCGTCGTCATCTTCTACATCGCTGTCTCCGGTTGAGACTGCCACAAGCTCTGGCACTTTCATGGTGTTCCGCTTGTCTCCCGTCACATTACCTTGAGCAGATTTCACACTCCTCGCACTTGTCACTAATAAAAAGAATAAGGATTATTAACGAGCCGCTGGGCATTTGAGTGTGTGTATGCGAACGAAAAGCAAATCGGCAGCAACCAAATAGGTTGTGCTGCCAGCAAGATATCGAGAGATAAATTTAAAAAAACATAGTTGCCCCTACTTCCAGTTAACTCGCCGTGGTTTTATCCATTTACAGTGCTATTCAAGGGCTATGATGAACGCACAGCGAGTTTAGTACAGCAAGTTGTGAGTTTTCCTACCTGCAGCCAGCAGCAGCAAGCTGGCGACAACAATCTCTAACTTCATGGTAATCTCCACCCTAAAAGCAAACATAATTGCCACTTTCTCGTTGCGAAGTACTTAAAACGGAAACGACGACACCGTGGACTACATCTTCTTTGCAAACTCTTCCAAAAAAGAAAAAAATCTCATCTATAATTTGAGGAAAGTTTCTGCTGTGGTCCCAGGACTTTCTAATGTGTCGGACTCACTGTTTTTTTTTAGTGGAGTGAGTGCAAATTAGTGTTCACTTTTTTAAGTCCAATAAACTAGATCATACTAAAAAACATATACCTTATCAATATGGTTGTGGAAGCATTCTGCGACAATGTAAAACGGCGTGGTAGTATTACATCGCAAAAAGACTTGGTTCTTGCCGATTCGGCGCACGTTAGCATAGAAGCGCGAATTACAAGAATCGCGCTTGTAAAAACTCTACAAACAAATATCGTACGCACGATCGGCCAAGCCTGTGTCATGGATATAAATGAATTGAGTGGCAGGTACTTACTGTCCAATCCTTTATTTTTATTTCACTTAAACCATACCAAAATTAGAAGACTTAAAAAAAACTGAGCTTCGTGCAGCAAGTGCTCCATAGATGGTCCACTGGCAGAAGAACCTGTTTGCTGTCGATTATGACTTTATTCTCACTCTTCACGCTTCAGCGCACTGCGTGAGCCTCCTGGCTGGCTGGGCAAGCCCAAGCCTCGACTTGAGCAAGCAATTGCGAGTATTGAGAATGAGTTACCACCCGAGTATATCTCTTGCTAATTAATCGATCAATGACAGAAAGTTTCTCCCTGCATCTTCGTTTCGTGACGGTGGAACACTCTCCCTGCGCTATTTAATAATCAAGCTGATGCGATAATCCTGTATGCGGCGGTTAAAAAAAAAGAGACATGTATAAGACTATGTTACGAGCTATCTAGTGTTCATAGTGTTTTCAAAGTGTAATAGCGAGTACATATCATTTTAGATCGGTCTGCAAAGAATTAACATGCTTTTTTTTGGATGCGTAATGAGTGAAAGCACACTTTTAGTCACTGATGCGAGTCCCCCATGCAATCTCTCCACCGAAAGGAATATTGTGAAATATTTTGTTGCGCATTAACATTCACCCACATTCCAGTGTAATAGAATGGCCATGATAAGAAAGAGCCTGGGGTCTAGGAAGTCAGCAGGAACGGCTTCAGAAGGACAACTTTGAGCTCTGAAATAAATTACTTCATGGTGTATTGGACAGTTTTGAAAATATACCACAATCATGTCCTCGCAAGACACAGCCTAGCGCATTTGTTAGTAGAGTGAGTATGAGAATGTGAACAAGAAGCTCCTTGTAATAGCGCATAAGAGCGACGTATTTTTTACCCTTCATTTGTCATTCACGATACTTGATCACGCATTTATACACACACATATACACACATATATACACACATAGCCCTTATTTACGCTCGCACACGGTCACCGGGTTTCGAATTTCTCATTTTATCCGCCTTTTGTTGTGCGAAGCAAACGTGCAGAATTTCGCTGCCGGGCAACCGCAAAACACACACACACACACACACACACAAATAAGGAGTGGTTCTCAGTTCTGAGGTCTTTTTACGGTCTCTGGAACGTACACGCTTATCAGAAGAGTTAACTGGGCTGGGAAACATTAGCCGACAGACGCTGTTGTAGAAGACTACTCTTATTCTGGAAAATCTTCGTTCCGGCTTACTTGTCTTCTTTAGTACTACATAGGAATTCTGAATACCAACTGGCAGAAGATTCACGATCGGTAACTTCGTCTGTCGCGCATCAAAATTCAAAGATTCGTTTTTCACTCGGTAATTTCAGATTGGATAAAGTTAGATAATAGCCTTAGTACGATCGCTCTTCTTAAGACTGCATTGACACAAATAAAACGTCCATCTGAAATCCAGCTATAAATCCATCATCCAATTGGCCTAAGGGCTTTAACACAACTTTGGCTTGGCCTAAGCGACCTACGTGCTCATAAATATCTGCGCAACTTTGCAGATAACAATGATCCCAATTGCCGTATCTCTTACAACGGCATTGCGGATACAACCCACTTTCTGCTCGAATGCAAGGCTCTTAGCACATTGCGTACCTTACTTAACACTGTCTTTGATATTTTGGGGTTTTTCAATACTAGACCTTTGTGCTGAAGAGCACCCAAAAATCTCTTGTAGGCCTATGGTCATCGCGAGCGAAATAACATTATTAATAGGAAAATTCTTCTTGCGACAATCCAGTTTATTTTCGATACAAGTTCTCGTAATCTATCTTTAACCAAGCTTGCGTGAACAACCGACGTTTCTATTAAGCTTGCAAAGCTTGCATGTCCTGCGTGGAGTTGCAGTTTCATTGTATACTGCTCAACACGTGCTGGTCTTCGTTTTAAGGAATTTGTAGATTTTTTTTCCGTTTCAATATGGTGGTAGATTTTGTTTTGTTAGGTGTATGGCGTTGAATATTTTATTTGATTTTTTTCTAATTGTAGTAGACGTTATGTTGCAGATGTTTAATATTATAAACGCATCAAAAAGATAAAAAGAAGAGTTTGCCAAGAGCACCATTTACAGAAACACTTTTTGGTTGGGTGCCTTCAAGTGGCCGACAATAGCTCATCAAGAAACCCTTTCTATTAATCTAATCTATTTTCTTTGCTCGGGTAGAAAGTTCATTTGGGGTCATTCATAAAAGTAGCCCACCTGTCAGGGGAGGGAGATCTTGACAGAGGGCGAAAGTGGGCAAGAGGATGGATAAAGTATATTTACGCGCGGAACTAGACAAGGTATAATGCTATTTATCAAAGTGATCTGATTCTTACGAAGCCTACTTCAAGCTAACATGTTTCCAACGCCTCTCTATTTACACTCGACCCAGTCCTCTGAGTAGTTGTCCTATCAATCATCGTACGGTAGAGGACGTGACCTAAGGCACACCTACTTTACACAACAATGGGTAAATCCCGGACGTGATGGGGATCACGATGTCTTGGTCCATTTAAACTGGGAGGTATGCGACTAAGACTGTAGTTTCACCTCAAGGATAGCTTGCCAGTTCTTGCTTGAACATTCCACAGGTTGCACACTCTGTAGCTGCGATGCAGTTTAGACGATTCCAGGGAAAAGGACCATGTGATGCTTTACTGAACCAGCCGTTCCCAGAAGAAAATCTCTCCTTCCTGCCAACATTCGTCAAGCGACTTTGATAGGGATGGTTTACTCGTTGGAAGCAGTCTTAGAGCAGCAATGGAAACATGCCATGAGGGCGCTTGTAAGTGAAGATAAAAGATGAAGAGATCGAGTTACCAACACTCTTGTTGTGGTGACCACTGTGTCAGGAACTCTGCCATGTCTGCCTGCAGCGAGTGGCTGTGCTTGTTGCTCGCGAAGGCTCGTTTTAAAAATAAATGATTTTAGTTTTAAAAAAAAAATTGAAAAATTATTATTGTCTTTATTTATTATTATTATTACCTTCTTAAATGCGGAAGATCTCTGAGCCGGCGCCCTTTTGTAAAAGAGAAGCCAAGACGCGATAAATGTAGTTCGAAGTCACAGGTTCCTCACAGTTTGCTGCAACGACAAAAGAAAAATTTACCGAGAAATTCCACTGCAAACATACTAGGTGCTCTTCTAGTACTGTTGAAGTATGCTTGTATGCTTTTGAAATCTGGCGGGAGGAAATTCCCACTTGGCGTTTGGTACATTCGTCAACATTAGGCTGAAGGGCATGAAGTCTGTCATGACATTGACGCGATCCTTTGCTAAATAAAACTCAAGGCGGCTTGCATCCATACATGTATATCGGTATGCAATGTAGAACGCTAAACTAAAGCCGTTACATATAGAAGATTTTAAAGTATACGATGCTTCCTCACCTTACATTTATTCGATAGGTTACACTCATGAATAACAATGGAGCGGAATCAATTCAGGCGTCTTGATAGCTAGGGCTTTGGTTGATAACGCCTCCTCGTAGATTACGTGTAAGATTACCATAAAATTAAAAATAGCAGAGAAGCCATACCAAAAAGATTTAAAACCATAAGTGCAAGTGTAATTAAGTGCAGCCAGTTGCTGGGGAAGAAGGAAGGCGACTTGCAAGCTTTTAACAGCGAAAAGAGCGGGTCCGCCAAAAGATAAGCAACAACACGGAAAGACAGAGGGAATGACATGAGCGGCGAGAAGGAGGATCTGTCAAGTACGGAGCTGCTAGAGCTTTAGTAAGAACTCAAGGATATGCGTCAATAAAGTTTTTAAGAAGTGAACGTAGTGCCGACTTTTTGAGTTGGTCTGTTTGGCAATGCGAGCTGTAGAGCTTGCTATAGAGCGATAGCATTGGAACGAATTTTGTATGGAGGAGGTGGTCTGCCCCAGACAATCACCTATCTAAAGTGACTTCAAGAACGCAATTTTGCCAGATGAGGATTGTTCTTCGTTTTGACTCAAATTGCTATCAAAACTTCATGTTTTCCCTTCTACACCCTCGTTTGACGCGCCTCAAATACTCTTGCGCCGCACCAAGCGCAGATTTTTGCAAGGGCGCGTTGGCCTAGTCGTACGTTTAGTAGCTAGGCTGCTATTGAAACTATTGTTTTATCTGGTAAATTTTGCTCACTGCTTGGCGAGGTTGAATATTCGCGTACGTATTCTAAAAATCGCAGTTGCCTGAAATGGAGCCGTTGTAAACGCTGCAGTTAACCGCGAAATAGCCAAGCAGCAATGGTTCGTATTCGCTGCACAATGATTTAACTGTGACTAAGTCGGCGAATGCCAAGAGCAGCAACTTTTTCTATGAGATTGTCGACTGCCAGTCTCAAACGATTCCTGTAGAGCCAAGAAAAGTCCAGCGCGTACTCTCCGGCTTGCCAGTTTGCAATATTTCGCTTACGCAAGTCATGGACTGTATGAACCTCCTTTGGCATCGATCATGACGCTAAGACGAACACCTTGATTTAAGCGACGGAATACTAAGAGTTAAAATAGTTGCCAAATAGCTCTACGATCCAAACCTCAAGAAATACAACGGAGAACTGTTTAACTTACCAACCCTAAAACTACCATCATATTTATGGGCTCATATTTCGTTTAACGCTCAAAATATTATCATTAAGCATTGAGGTTACTTCTCTTCATTGGGATCTGTTTTTCTTAAAAACGCTATGCATTGAATATGAGATCTTGTAATGTTTAATACTTTTCGTAAGTTTCGAATACTTGCACCAAAAGATTGCGCGATTGAGGAAAGTGAGAATTGAAGTAGCCAGATTGCATGGGCATATTTTAATAACTGTAGCAACATGAAAGATGAGACTTGATCTGACTGAGAGCAGGGGCTACATTGAGAGCGATAAACGTGTTCTTCTCTTCGACATTTTCTCTACTTCTGTCGAATTGTTGGCATGCCCTTCAAAGCAGTCACAAAGTTTTCCCTTTCTGTGACATTTCAAAGCCGTTGCGCATTTGCTCTATCGTCCGTTTTTCATCGGCAGAAGCGCAGTCGGGTTAGAACGCGCCCTTTACTCAAACGAAGACATTGCGAAGTAACCTAGTAACAAAAAGCACAACAGCAACAACAGCAAAAAACAACGACAACAGGAAGAGGCTTTATTGGCGAACGTCACCAAGGTGCAATCCACCAGTTTCACAATCAGTTAGCATGCCGAGGAAGCCGAGCTATAGTCGGGGAGATTGTGTCTAGGACTTGATTGTATTCCGATACCTCTCTCTTGTGCAAAAAGAAACATAAAAAATCCGTGCGATTTTTTATGTGGGTGAGTTCAGCAGTGAAGAAATTTTATTTCTGATACTGGATCCTCCCCCCCACCCCCATACTACGAAATTATCAGCAGAACGAACCGTGCTTGCACGTGTGAAATTTTTCGGTGAGATACGGGCCAGACCTCAATAACTGGATGGAGTGCAGCTATGCCTTCCCTGACATCAATCGCCGCGCAAGCTTGAAAGCCGTGTTCATATGAACGCATAACATCTTGCGTTCGCTCGTTGATGATTCAAATTAAGTAACATTGGGCATCGAACATGACTTCTGCACGATTTAAGTGATTTTTCAAGGAGAGAATTAAGGAAGTTGATTGAATGGAGTGATTTACTACATAGAGCCTTTACATATTAAAATCCATCACAAAGGAAACAGAAAATCTAATTAACAATAAAGATTAACATCTCATCTACTTTAATAGTCACAGACTTGCTGACTAAACGCATTGATCGAAAATACGGTAGCTGGCCACGCAGTCGCTGATCTCGGGCTAATAAATGACGAAGTCAGATGTAGGAACACAACTGAGAATACGCAATACTTCTTCCACAGAAGCATGAACTATCATAAACTCTTTAAAATCGCGTTCGTTTGATCTTGTGAATGATATGGCCGATCGTTACTCGAAAGTTTTTCAGCAGTAGTCCGTACAGAAGCGGATCACATAACGAGTTGACAGCGATGGCAAATATAGAAAATTCTACCAACCCTGAAGGAGCCAAATCGAGCCGATCTATTACTTGCAGGAAAGTTAGAGCCACCACGGGCAGCCAGGTGAACATGTACGTGAAAGCCACGACAGCGAACGCAAACGACGCCTTGAGCTCGTTCATTCGGTTCTTCAGCTTGCCGAGGCTGCTCCGCCTCTTGTCATCCGAGTTCGAGCGGCTTGACCGATTCACATCGTCTTGAGACCCTTTGAGACCTGTGAAGCTACTATTAGAATCTTTTGTCGATAAAAAGCACAAGCAGCCACAACATCCTCGCCGTTCATGTCTGAACGCTTGCTGTTTACGTAAGTTCAAGGAAACTTCCGACTCGTCTGTAAAACTTGTGTGCAAGACGGATGTTGTTGCTTCAAACGCTCCCTTACGCTTCCTACCTTCATTGCTATAATGAAGAGCCAAAATACTCTGGGTGCGTTCTCCAAAGTCCTTCTCAGCAACAGAACTGGTGCGGCATTCAAGGATGCAACTCGTGTCGTCCGGAGTGATTCGACCACGACCACAACTGACTGCACTCCTGTCGCGGCCTTTGCAAGAAAGCATCTTGCAGTGACAAGAAGCTGCTATATTGAGTGCAGAGGTTGCATCTGGCCTTCGGTTAACAATATCACGAATTGGAGGAACGAATTCCTCTTCGATTTCTTGATCAGGACTCAAAGCAATGCGAACAGCAGTTTCCGTGCTCGTCACAATGCCTGAGGAACGGCTCCGACTTTTCGCTAAGCAAGAAAGGTAGAGCCGAAGTCGAGCAAAGCACTGGACCTTCTCACCAGCTTCTGACTTCTGGGTTCTTCGCTTCCGTTTCTTTTTGCCTGTAGCAACAATGACTTTTTGATAGTAGTCATACATGCGCTTAATCTCCACACAAACTTTCATGTAGACGAATAATATGAAAATGAGAGGCAGAATGAGGAATAGCACCAACGTGCACGTGATGTAGAACTTGTGAATGAACAGATGAGTCTTGTTCGACCAGAACATGGGCAAGAAACAGTAAACCAGCGGAATCAGCCACGATCCAATGATGATTTGAACAGCCCGGCGTTTAGTCATATCTCGCTGGTATCTGAACGGATGCGTGATTGAAAACAACCGCTCGTAGGTAACCGAAGTCAAATTGCCGATGTACGTCAGCACAGTGATGAGAACGAGGTAGTTGTATGCCAGGCTATTCTTATCAAAGCAATGCATAGGCAGCAGTATGCCAGCAAAGAGCAGGTTACAAATACACAAGGAGAAGACAAACAGATTCGTTGGAGTTTTCAGTCGCGGAACAGTTGCTATCAGGTAACAGACGAATATGTTGGAAAACACGGCAAACGCGCCAGACGATACCAGTGGCACGACAATCACCAGTGATTGACGAGAAGAAGAAAGTGAAAGAACAGCGTCTGACAAATTTAGGTACTGGCTGCTAGGATGCATCTCAGTGAAATTGTACGCATGGTAAGCACTTGTAGACAAGGCTGGATTGCCATGGGAGAACACAGCATAATTTTCACCTTCCGACATGACGTCCGAACGGAAGAATTCATCAGCGAGTCATTTAGAGTAGTGACTCCTAAAAGACCACACACATCAATGCTCAAACTTACCGAATATTACATAAGCAGCCTAATGACAAAGCAAGAAATCGCAAATACACGTCAGATGCTCTGATTCAGAATACAAACCCCTACATAACAGTTATAACATACTCCGTTTATCCTACCCATATCCACAATAACCGGTTGGTGCACTACTAGCGACTTACAGAACAGCACGAAAGGCGAGCGATTGAGCGAAAAAAACAGCATTTCTTTAAGCAGAAATAATTCGATTTCATTTCATCTAATAGAAAGTAAAATAATCACTTGCGAATTATTATTAATTTCTACGAATTTCGAAGACCATGCTATGCAAAAAACAGCGAAGAACGGCGTTTCGATATCACTCCCAAAAGATTTCAATTTTGCTCTCAAAAACTATCGACTCTTAATTCTTCGATTATTCCTAACACAGCACCTTGGAGGTTGCTACCAGCGCACTCTCGACCTTTCTAGCTGCCTACCATTGCTACATCTTAACTTCTTTAAATTGTAAACAAATAAATAAATAAACAAATATATAGAAAATGCATTACATAGTTACTTACCTACTATTTTTATCTTAACCTATATGTACTATATATATATATATATATATATGTATATATATATATATGTATATATATATAACTACAATTTTTACAAATATTTTTAATAAATTTACAAGAGCATTACTGTTTAGAAGAAGAGCGCTTCCTGAATTCAGAGGTCAGTGCGATAGCGTGCGCCATGATCTACGACCAAGCCGAGTCCCACTGTATGAACGCGTACGAACTCTCCAGCTCCTTGAGAACACCGGGCACAGCTGTGTCTGCCACCTTCGGTTAGATAAGCGCGTCCGCACAGGTACGGTCAAGTGCAGGGTACGCTTTGCTTGCCTCCAGATGGTACGACGAGTTTATGTGGCACCCTCCCTGACCAAACAGCGTAGGCGTCTTACAATGGGAAAGAAATAAATGCCGCATTAAGTCACAGCTTTTTTGTTCGCGACAGAAAAAAAGTCTGGAAGAATTTTCAATCATACGGAAAAGTTCGCACCAGCTGTCCTGCTAGCAAGACCGACCACAAAATAAGTTCTCTGCAATTAGCAGACAGGAACATGGAATGACCTCCTGCA
The DNA here is from genome assembly GCA_003687565.2 of Craspedacusta sowerbii. Lineage (NCBI taxonomy): Eukaryota > Metazoa > Cnidaria > Hydrozoa > Limnomedusae > Olindiidae > Craspedacusta > Craspedacusta sowerbii. The sequence continues at coordinate 14,580 of QQSS02105191.1, forward strand.
TCGAAGATAAGTCGCTATTGAAGTTGCAAGCCAGATGCCAACGCCTGTTTGAACTTTGGAGGAAAATTAGCAATTCGCTGCGGCCGCATACGCATTTAGTGTATATCATCTATAATACAAAGTATTATTGGAATATTGTTGGTATGGCGAACAGCTGAAGGTTTCGTCAAATTAGACTTGAGTCTAAGCAAATTGCTTCGTAGCGACGACACACAAGGAAGCGTTTGTCTCAACACGCACTGGCATTAGCGAACCACTGTGTACTTCGCCGAAGTTGCACTTTTATACGACATTTATAATTCAGCATGTGCGCATTAGTTAAGCTCCCCACTGCGAGGAGCATTTGCAACTACGCGAACAGCATTCGTAGTGCCAATATAAATTCTACAAATGCTATATAGTGTGTGTGCACTCTTCTGAATTGCAGGTAATGTATGCTTGTACGCGAATTACACGCGCACTTTATACGACATCACGTCGTTTCAGCTGCGCCGGACGAAACACCACACCAGATTTTTGTTCGCACCTTTCAGCGCACATCGACTCAGCACACCTGCGCCGGTCGATTCCGTAAGGTGATCAAGCAAGCATCTATACTGCTTTAATATTTCAATAACACCCTCCTTTCAGAGATATAACAAGTCTCTAATTTAATAACTATTGACTTATAAACATGTTTTGAAGCATTTGTTTTATCCCGAAAATTCCCATCAATCAATGAAACCAAACTGGTAGCATTTACACGCACCACCTTCCAGCCGCATTAGAGATGACGAGATTCTTCTCAATGCTAACATAAGCGTCCTGCGTTTTGTCCGCCATAGGCTAACTGCGAATTCCTCCTCCCAGGCGGCACTGATCGATTGTTTTGACATGGCGATGCTGCGAGAATCGTTCCACCGAATTTCACGTCTATGCACCTGTGCAAAGTTAATCAACTTGAAATATGCAAACATCCAAGCCACAAATACTTCCAATAAACCCAGCTTCTCCAGCAAAACTTATACATCATCTCTCATAGAGCGGACTTTTCACGGAACAGACGGGCCATAATTACCAGATCAGCGCCAATCTCCATCTTTAGTTTATACACTAAGCTCTCCTTCTGGCTGCAACAGGTAAGATTTGCCATCAGACTGGAATACGATCAGACTTACTTTCTCAGAACCCTGCCAATGGCTTGCATGGACTCCGCAGCAGCTATCCGCACAGCTTCGTGCACAATCGATTCTCGGACTGCTTTAATGGAGTCAACTATATGCAACACCCAGTGCCAACCCATAAGTATTTCACAACTCCAAACTAAGCTGTGGTCGAATAACACATCCCGGGTTCCCCGCCCCTGTTGCGGGTGCAGACTTTATAGAACGCTGGAGACCTTATGCATATTATTTAATTAACTAAAAGGAATTTTCGCATGTAAATTGGGAACAAACGGTGCAACACTGCGCAAGACAATCGAAGTATACAATACTGACGTCATTATGGTCCGGCTTTTAGAAGGCGATAGTGCTCCAGCGTGGTATCCAAAAGCTCAACCAGATCGACAAAGTCTCTCCACAGGATTGCCAGCATGGAAGCCAGATTGCAAAAATACAGCAGTGCTACGCGGTACGACAGGTACCCTTTATACCCAACTCACATGCCAGATGGGTAGGATACTTCATACGAATACGAGCCACGAGAATGTAAGGATGTCTTTCTTGGGATCTGGAGACAAGGAAAGGCAAAGGTTTGGCAGATTTCAGCGGCTGGATCCGCAATGCAAAGGCTTTTTCGAGCCAAAGGTCTGGCTGTGATCTCCTGTCCCTGGATGGCACAGGTAAATCCCAACGGGACTGGTTAGTTTCTGAGACTTCCCATTAGCTTCAGCTCACAAGCCAAGGCGTGCTTCCTCGTAATATTCGCCCTAACAATCTTTGCAATTAACCGGGTGTTTTATTCCACGCTCAGGTGCTGGGATTTCATGACTTGCGCAGATGCTACGTGCTGCCTTTGGTACCCTTTCTCGTTCATAAATGGAGATTTATGTA
>QQSS02105302.1:0-16611 GCA_003687565.2 Craspedacusta sowerbii
TATATATATATATATAACGGGGCCTTCCATGCCTTATGTGACATTTCGGGTAACAAAGGAATACCTGCAAGATCGATGCTGCGCCTTGGTTTTCGTTTCTGGCTACGCTGACGAATATAGATCTCGATGGAAAGACTTTTGCCAGGCGTCCCGGTATTTCTTTTGCTCCAGGAGGCAGCAAACGCATAGCTGCTTGCGGATCTTTCTATCGCGCGAGCAGAGACGAAGGCCAGTGAACCGGTGCCTTTGTTGTGCGACGATGTTTTGGAGCTTTGTCGCGCCACGATGGCAAAGTGGTTTGCATAATGAAAGACCCGGAACGATACATCGCTGCTGAATTAAGTCGAGCTACCTGTTGCTGGTGACCGACACCCTCCATGTCTGGCTGGCGTTTGTGGCGGTAAATTTTGCAATCGATTTAAGCATACAAAGGCCGATCTTGCGTGAGATGGTTGTAGACTGCCAGGTGATGTTCATCCTCCAAAACGTCGCGTCCACCTTCCCAATGCGGCAGCTTAACGTCCACTTCGGCGACAAAGTCGTGGGCAACGAAGCTACCGAGATCTAAAAATTTCTATACTTCTTGCAGTTGTTGTACGTCTATGAAAACCCCTTGTAGCATGCAACTGGGACTGACGTACATTATCTTCAACTTTTCCGAGTTGATTTTTAGGCCAATTATTTTCTCTTGCGGCTGTCGTTCTTTACTGCAGCTTCACCTCTAGTCGGGCAAGGTCATCGCAAAATCTAAGTCCCCGAGGTGATCGTGCGGGGACCAATTGAAGCCAGTTTTTATAGGAGCGTAGGCATGGTGCATCCTGTAGTCAAGAGCCACGACGAGATGTAACGGGGACGGGATGCAGCCTTGCCTGACTCGGGTGGTGATATCGAAGTGGGTGAGTCACTGACGGTCTTAAAGCCACAGGTTAATCGCTTCTTGAAGATGTTTAGAAAGATGGCACGAAGGCCGTGCGAGTACAGGATCTGCCAAAGAGGGTCGCCGTGGATGCTATCAAAGATCTTCTTAAAATCAATGAATTTCATATGGTACAATCTTTAATGATGTTTCTCAAGTTGAGGATCTGTTTGGTGCACGATCGACAGCTTCGATGGTTCCTCTCGCGGTTGTTGGTCTACGGCGTTCCCTAGACGGTGTAGTAAGACGGTGCAGAATTCTGTGCCAAGGACGGGGAGTATGGTGATGCTTCTCCAATCGCTGCAATCATAGGTTTTTTCCTTTGGGATTTGGGATCCTGACTATGGCGTCCTTTCGCCAGACCTCGGGCATTGCGCTGATTTTCACTTGCTGAACTGGATGATCGAGATTCTTCCACCATGATTTCGTCACAGTGCTTCCCGAGCTTTGCTGGTATTTCATCCGATCCGGCTGCTTAATTATTCATGAGACTCCTGATCGTGTTCTTGACCTGTTCGGTGGTAACATTGCCAGTATTAACCTTGAGCTCCTCTTGGGCATCACCTTTCTCAAGCTTGGACGCTTTCCCAGGTTCTGGCCGTTTGAGGGTTTCTTGGAAGTGCTCTATCCATCTTGGATTTCGCTCTTGCATGGACGTGCTTGTCAGTGTTTGTCCTTGATCTAGTGAGTTTTTTGACGATGAGGTATAGGGTTTGGAATCATTTTGATTAGCGGCTTCCAAGGGTCCAAAACCGCGCAAGCTTAGCCATTCTTTCTGTTCTTGCCGACATTATCTCTTCACATTCCGGTCTAGCCCTGGTCATCTGCTATTTGCTTCATCTCTGGCAACAGTTCTCTTTGTCGTTTGGGATTTTCCTCACAACGGTCAGTTTCTACTATGGTGGTTGATGGTCTGGGTCGCCTCTGCAGTGGCATCTCCAAGGTTCGTTGATAGATCTTTCTAGTCAGCTGTGTCTCCCAGGATAGCAAGCCGATTTTATATATCGATGGTGAAAGTGTTAGCGGCGGTCGTCTCTTTGAGTTTCTCAATTATAAGCGATATCTTCGACGTGGGTCGTCTTTGGCTCCACAGTTTAGGTTTGATTTCAGCTTCGACTAGATAATGTTCATATCCAACGCCTCCTTCTCGATAGGCCCTTGCCTCACGCAGCCGAGGCCGTGCCTGGGACAAACTTTTGGCTGATGCAAATAAAATCGATTTCGTTGAATGCAGGACCATTGGGTGATTGCATATCTTCTTACGCATTTCTTTGTGTGGGAAATACTTAAAAAAGGCGCCTCCGTTTCTTTAGGATTTATATATATATATATATATAAACATAATTTACATTTCATAAAACTTGAAACAGTCTGTAATCTAGATTAGTTTTGACTCCGCTTATTTCGTAGTATTACAGCTCTGGTTCAGCCCACAGAGCACTTTGCGTTGAGTGCTACAGAAACTAGCGGAACATGCGCATAAGTTATTAGGCCTACTTTGCACGCTGATTTTCTTTCGTTCTGCGTAATGGCACGGGGAGGTGGTATGTGGTCTTTGATGCGCGCTGCAAAATTCAATTTCCTTGTAACTGAACTTTTCGTTTTAGTTCCCTTGTTATTTTGGCGCTTGGATTGATGCTGTTTGTCCAATCAGTAACTGTCTTACTTGTCTTCGCCTCTGACGTCAGTCGATGGAGGAGTTGAGGAGTTGCTAATCTTGGTTTCGTGTTGACGAAAGGTCATCTACTTGAAAGCATCGGAAAGAATAGCAGCAGGACCATTTGACTACTTGTCTTTTGAGCCGTCCCTGATCCAGAATTCTCTTTGACGCCTTAAATTTTACACTGCAAAGGTCATCTAGGGGCACTGCACGTTATCCTGAAGTGAGCACCGGTCAACCAAGTGCTCATAGGTCCGAGTAAACTGAAAGGGAAGCCACGAACGTTTTAACCTTACAGCCTCTCGTAAGTATTTTTGCTTTTGTTTTTTATGCGTCAAGCTACTTTATGCCTGTGACTATCAATGCTTTGCTTTTGTGACTTGCCTTAAGGGTTATCGAGACTTAAATTCCAAGTCTGGAGATATTCCAGTCTATCCTCATATTGAAGTTCGGGGTGGTTATAGAAATAAGCACTTGAATAAAAAGTTTCTTGGGCGTCGGGTACGGCAGCATATTGCTTGACTCGAGTGCTTTGCGCCAGGAAACGTCTTGAATCAGTGCTACTGCCAGGTAGCTCTGCGTTTTCATCACAGAAGACCAGTGGGTCAAGACCGCCACCGAAGCCAGATAGCGGAAACAAGAATTGGGCATGCTGCTATAAAAGACTAATTGAAGGTTTGCTCATGTACTGGGAAACGGAAACTAGATGAAATAAAATGTATCATTAAATCGTTCAGTTTTTTAAACCTCAAGGCATTTAATTAGCTATAATGAGCTAAACTAATCATGACAATGTTGCAGGCACGTTGAGATCTCATTAGCTTGCGGCATGGCACATGCATTGAGTGTTGACGAAATGTGTGCAGTGCAATCGGTGCCTTCCTCATATAAGCCCCTGCAGAGTATGGTGATTCGCAGGTGAAGTGTGCGTTCCACGCAAGCTTTGCGCACGATAAGCGTGACACATGCCAAGCCATAATTTCCAAGGTCTTTGAATAGATGCATTTCATTTTTGAATGGCCACTTCCTAATCGCCGCCATTTGACATTGCAAATTCATCACGCAAAGCAGCAAAGCGAGCCACGTTCTAGCTTATCATTCGCAATCCCGCACGCTTCCTTGAAATATTGTGTTCAACTATGACTTAAAGCAAACCTGAGAACTACCGCAATACAATCCGAATAAGAAGATCCTTATGGTATGATCAATCAATGATCAATATGAACCTGAGATCTACCGCAATACAATCCGAATAAGAAGAACCTTATTTTATTTTGGTAGTTGCATTTTAGAGAAAAATATATTTTGTTGTTGTTGTACATGCAGGGATAAGGCTACATTTCTAAGACCGTCAACGTATTGATTACGTATGAACACTCTCAAAGGTAGCCTCTCATTCCCTCAAAAGGGAATACCAAGTCTAAAAATATATGAGCATTTTGTTCTACTCTTCGCTAGACTTCTCAAATCTTACTATGTTTGTAGTTTTTCATTAAATAACTTATCCTGTTGTTGAACATGATCATTCAAAACATGGCAATCATGTTTTGCAACGCGATGGAGTCAGATTTAAGGAATTCTGCCACCTGTGGTGACAGTTAGAAGAATGGCACCGCTGGAAGCATGCATTTATAGGATGTAACTTGAGCCACCAGCAGAGCGGGTGTTTGCGAGCGAATTCCCCCGCAAGAGTAGCAGCAGCTTGGTGACCTTCATCTCATATTCAAGTCCGACCTTGGGAAGATCATTTGGAGAGTAAGGAACCGTGCGATTTGACCCCACAACGCGAGATCATGGCTTCTCGTAGCCTCCTATCTGATGCCAGCGTTCAAGCTCTTCAAACTCATAATCAGCGGAGTGTGGGCGGAGAGGATCTTCACGGACTTTCCAGGAAGCTAGATGGCAGAATGACGCTCTGAAAGCGTCACATCAGTAAGAACAGTGCGTGATGTCATCAGGCATGGCTAGTGAACGGAAGACTGCTTCACTTCCTTGCGCTCTTCTAGATCTTTTTGCACCCCCCACCCGTGTTTTATTCTGGTCGTCAATTTTTTATGCTCGCTCATTGCGTATGGGGTGGATGGAAGGGCCTCGCTTATCCTTGTTATAGTCACGTAAGCAGATTATATTAAATTGATTTATCACCTCACATCACTGTAGCATGTGGTAGAATTTCAAAGGTGCACGCTCGTCGCTGATAACTATATGTTTGAATCGCTCACGATTTTAAAGATTGTTTAACAAAAATACAAACCGTGCGACGACCCTTGCTGGTCACTTTATTATACTTATGTCTTATTATACTTACTTCTTATTATACTTACGTTTTATTATACTTGCGTTTTTTTATTATACTTGCGTTTTATTATGCCTAATTTTATTATAATTACGTTTTATTGTACTTACGCAGAAAGCAGTTCTAGTAGTTGCGACTTAATGAATGGCATAGTTGGCACCCAGTCCCTTAAGTCCCTTAAGTCTGTTAAGATCGTTACATTTTTTTTAACGAAGAACGGTCCTCTAGTTTTCTTCAGATTTAGCGGACTTAACGATTAACGGATTTAACTTGTAAGAATCAAACGATTAGCGCTTTAACGCTTGTTGAAAAAAATTGGGCACCGAGCCTGTTACATTTCCAATATCTAGCAACTAACCGCTACCCAACTACCCAGCCGGCAAGTCATGTTTCATTGTGCAAACTCAACTTGAATTGCGCTGATCGTAGTTCTAATTGTGTGCTAGTAACTAGTGTTCACTCCAGCAGACACCAACCTTTTTCGTGGCCCGAGACAGGGGTCACATCCGGATTCCGCAACATGCCAGATAAAAATATCGCTCTTCACCCCTTATGGGTGCTGCTGATTCTGGTCCTGGTCACTTTCGCTGCAACTCCTAGTGTTGAGGCTTCTCTTAGTCTTTGTATTCAGCCTGAGCTGAGTGGTGGTGGTTTCAATGGTTGGCCCTACCTCGAGGCTTTTCTTGAGTTTTCGAAGATGGACTTCATAAAAAAATCTGTTTCCTACAAATGTCTTTTCTCTCAGTCAAATTCCAAGATTCTCCAAGCACAGGCCACCAACTTGGCCAATCTGAAGTCTCATATGCGGAGAGGTTATCCAAGGTATTACTTGCTTGAATTTATGATTTAATTTAAAAGTAATCACAAATACCAGTGTTCAAAATTTGGAATGTAATACCTCTGTGTCTGTAGAAGGTTGCTTTAATTCACATTCGAAATTTCTATAGTATTGCTCTCACCTGATTGAATATTGAAGTGTGTAATGACAGCCAGGACCCTGAAAGACAAGGGTCAGAGCTGGTTAGTGACATTACTCGATTGGGGTTCCAATATGGAACTTAAAAATGCTACCCCCTTCAGGTGAGCCAGCCCTGATGAACATACGCATCACGTTCGACACAAAACGCCTTCCAGCTCAGTAGTGGAAAGATTATTTTCCACGGGAAAGGAGATCCTAAGGGCCAGAAGATGTCAGCTCTCCGATTCCACATTTAAAACGCTTATGTTTCTAAAAGGGCCACCTGCACCTGCTGTAGCAGCCCCCTCCCATCACCCAACTAGATTTAAGCACTTCTTAATTTTCTTCAAAAAGAACTGCCAATCAGTTAATACTGTCCAGGTGAAAAGCTAGGTACACGTGAAATAAAAAAACAATTCATAGAAATGAGATTTTATGCTTGAAGTAAAATAACAGTTTTAACAAGATTTTCAGGGCTTTTTTTTAGATCAAGATCTACATAATGAGAATCTTTATGTGCTGCTTATTTGATCAAAGGGATAGTTTTGGCCTCAAAATCATCAAAATATACTCGCCACATAGCGCATCGGATAGTAATAAATTAATCTGTTGAGTGTAAACTTAGTCCGCTAAATCAAAAATTTTATGGACCCACGGAAGTTGCTAAATGTTTAACAGACTTAACGCTTTCAACGCTCCTAACGGAGTATGTCCTGTTTTGTTTAACGAATGTTTAAGTAACGGGCTTAGAAAAGTAAAGGACAAGGATTAATGGAAGTTACATTTCAAAGTAACGATGCCCAAATACGCTGAATGGTCGCTAGCTCATGCTGAGACGTGTCAGAAGATAGGGGAAAATTTTTAAAGGGATCTTTAGTTCTATATTTCATCTTTCCCCAGAACTGCGTGCCTCATCAATGTCATGTAAGCATAGGTCATTGACTCCCAAAGGCATGTGCGAGTTCATTCAGAGCTGATCCTCGTCTGTAAAGCAAATTATCATTCATTTCAGATAATCATCATATGTGCATTTCATTTTCGATCCCCAGAATTGGAAAAAAGTTACACCAAGCCTACACAAGCACATTTCTTGCAGCCCCCTATCGGTATAAGGCTTTTCTTTGGGGTACGGACATGGTATGGCCTTTTGGATATGATTTCGATTTTCATAAATGATCAAATGTTTAGCCTAACGTACGCTTCATCCCGGCCAAGGTACTCGTAACAGACTTAAGGTTGAAGTCTTTACTGGCCACTTAACTGCTTGGAGTCACATAAAGAACTCGAAACCCCTGGAGACCTCGAGTGCACCGTCTCACGGGAATATAAGCTCTCAGGTGAACAGTTGCATAAATGAATGATGAAATTCAAACGATCAAACTTCGAGAGGACGCTATACTTTGGGTTTGAAGCATTCCTACTCTACGCTCGGGCCGATGTCACTCCGTTTGTAACCTAAATAAAAAACTGTAACTGAAAAAAAAATCGAGCTTGGATGATCTACAAAACGGTAAAATATCGGCCTGCTTATCTTGTTTATCATTTTCCTAGCTACGGTTAGATCGCTGACAACACCGTCGCTGTTGTCATTCATGCTGGGTTGAGTCATTACGATTCAGCAGGGACTTGGGCGGTTGGCGTGGACGTACGCCCTCCTATATCCGGTGCTGGAAGCTGCCTCACTGGTAACTAGAATAGCGATTTGATGGAGGTGGAGCTCATACAGCTGAATAGTCGATTTCTGCGGCGATTTGAAAATAACAGTAGCTTGCAGCTGGTATGCAACCGGTTAATAATCTCTCCGAGTTTAAGGATATCAGCAGAACTGACCAGCGGAAGTGCGCGAACTTGAAAATGCGCTGACTGCTTATATTCGGATATACGAACCATATGCTTATGTCCTAGACACTAGTTGTGTCTTTACTAGACAAAGGTTCTACTCAATGCCTGACACCACTACAACATCGCCTCAAGTGATCTTCTTGAAAGCGCTGGTAACTTACATGTTGATCCATGGGAGCTCAGACGCTTGCATGGTGTAAGCTAAAACTGCTTGTCCATCTTACTACCACGCAGTAATTGAACTTAAGTAGAGACAGTAATGATATAGAGAACGTACGTGCAAAAGTACTTTTTTTGTCCTGCTATATTATAACTCTTATATGCGTATTTGAAATCTTTTTATTTTGAGCTTTGTTGGTCAAAATAATAGAGTTAAAATTCTGAGTTTTCAATATGTCATAGAATATGCTGCAACTCATTTTTTTCTATAAACGTTTTCTTAAAGGATCATTACGTGGCATTATTCTAGCTTTATTCCGGTGTGCTGAGCTCTTAGAGCCAAGTATGCTCAAAATGATTCGCTTGACTAGGATATACCCTTGTTGTCATTAAAGAAGCTTTCTCTTAGATGTGGGTAAGTGCTTAGTCGAAATTATGAGATTTTTATTGATTATTATTATTGACGAAATTATTATTGCTGTTACTTGGTATATATTAAACTTATATCAAACTTTTTCATGTGCAAAGAATCTTAGCACAGCGTAACAGACGACGAAGTCGACGATGCATCGCGGGCCAGGCGTTCAAGAGTTAAAAGAGATGCAACCGGTTGAGATGAGAAAGCTTTCAAAACCTCTCATGTGTAATAGATAAATCTCTAATAGGAGCTCTCTTTGCTACCTGTGATGTAAGGAAATATGCAAGTTCGAGCCGAAACTCGAAATTATTCCAAGCTTTAAATAAGACCCAGTCCAAGAAAACACAGAACTAATACCGTCCCCCGCGATCGACCCTATTAGATCGCATGCCGCTATCCTATGCCGCGCGGTGAAAAGCAACAAAAGCTAGTCTAAGTCACCTAGTTAAGAAAGAAGTGTGTTTTGTGCGTTCTCCGCAGCGCGATCCTTAACTTCATAGGTAACAGATCTCCGTTCTCGATGATTGTACAATTTGCAGTGACTATAAGTCTATTTCTTTTCGAAAAGCCACAAGAGTTGGTATATACTATAATAATCTTGCAGATTGAATGCGATTCGTATCGAACTCCGATGTTGCTTGGAGAATATCTTCTTTAAAGTTCGTTGAAAGCTTTTTCTTGTATTTGTGTATTTTTGCATAGTTGTACTGTACAGTAGAGTTTATTTGCAGAGTTTGAATTGTAAATTGCGACGTCACAGAAGGGCATGACGGTGTCTTGCGCTGAGCCTTTTTATCATTATACGTGCACAACATCACACACACAAACACACACACACACACACGTGTTATAATATTTAACGGATGCCAGTAAAATGAGCGGTCCAGTACACTCGGGTTAGTTTTCGATGGGCTTGTTTTGTAAGAACGCTTATTCATGACACCAATGTGTTTCTCCTTCGCTACTTCTGTACCACCACCTATGCTTTGTGTGCCCACACAGCCGCCTACCACGCTTAGCTTCGCACAAAGCCATACTTGATCGAAGTTAAAAATAAAAAAAAATACAGAATTGCCTTGCAGAAAGGTTGCTCAGAAACATTTTCAAATTGACGTTGCTTGTGGGCGCAGTCTGAAGATCATTGACCAAACGCAGCAAAACAAGCGCGCGGGAGCTTGAAGTTTCGCACGACGATAAGCGATGGGTGAATTGCTCAGTATTGGGCCACTCCCATGCGATTATCTTCTCAAACAGCTCTTGAGCGAGAAAGTAAGCAGGTAGCACCTCGTGCGTGCAAAAATAGTTCATGGCTTAGTCTGTGGCCCGGTGCCATGCAAGCTCTTGCTGGCATCGATTGATCGTCACAAGGAAAAGTTTGAGCAGAAAGTGAAATCTGTATTTGGTCCGCCATTCAAGCAAAGTACGCGCAAGGAATTTGGAGCGACCAACTCTGCTGTAAGTTTTGTGATTTAAACTGCATTACTGATCACGATAGAAGGGGTATCACTGCTATGTCCGAGTTAGGTGCATTGCTGAAGCGAATTTGTGGCAGTCCTTCATGCAAACCTCTCGAGTGATTCGCTTGCTTTAAATATCACCTCAGGAAAGCCTAAGCTGAGTCCGTCTGTCCGTGAGTGAATACGAGAACGTCTGTTATGAATGTGAGTATAGACTGCTTGTACTGCGTGCGAAACAATTTGAAGTGAATGGCGCTGATGTAATAGTGTGAGAACCAAAGCACCCTAGGTTGAAGGGCAAGGGAATTGAGCGCTTGGCCGATTTTTGATTGATGGTTTTCATTCAACGAAATCACAAAGCAGTAACGAGTTTGGCTGAGATTCGCGCGTGCGGGAGATCTTATCAGAGTGGAGCAGAGCAGATCACGCTGCCTTTGCTAGAACATCTGCGCTTGCTTTTTGATGCGCTTTTTGATACGGCCTCATGCAACCGCGGGATTTTGCAGGTGAGATTGTGGACTTGGCAAAGCACAGCTGTTGACATCCTACCGCTTTTCACTGACGACCAGCACTCCCTGTGGATGCGCCCATTCACGTGGTCCCATACACCCTCGTGCTTGTGAATGCGTGCGAGGGCGATTGATTGCAGAAGCAACCACTGTTTTCATAAACAGTCTCCATAGTTTCAGCGGGTGGAAGTTAACGAGCCACGTGGCCTGTGACGAAAACGAGGTGCGCGAAATCTGCTCGGGAGAAAAACAACGCTGACTTCGGCATGATTTGTCAAAGTCTGCAATCGAAAGCAGAACTTCCAACGAGCGATTTCAAGTAAGTGGCATTCAGCTTGTGTGTTGAAAGTAGTAAAAACGTAGCAAGTAGTGAAAACGCTAACAAGTAACAGGTAGTGAAAGTGTAACAAGTAGTGAAAACGCAACTCGTCGACTTTTTCTATGAATCACCACATTATGATTAATAATATTATTTTATGTTCTAACCACTTGATTTGGAATTTATGGCTGGATGGAAGAGATAGTTATTAGGCGCCAGGAGTTTATTCAGCCCCTTCCCTATGTTGGTTGAGACGCTTGTCCGTCTTCCTTATGTGTCTGGCAGCAACATCCAAAAAAAAAAAATGAAGTTGCTCTATCGCTAGCCCTTCGTCCCCTAGAAGCCAGTTCTGGACTTGTTGGCGAACGTTCATTAAGCCTTATTTTTACTTTCACTAGCGAGCGAGCGAGCGAGGCTTTGTCCGAAAAAGCTGCCAGCTGCCAACGTTGCATTTATTGATCATCGAACTTCAGAATTGAGTGTTGACATCTTTAGTGATGATTGTCTGGTAGTGGGTTTTTTTTACGTCGCTTTCTTTTTTCATTTGGGTTTCAGCAATCTTCCTTCTGTACAATAATATGATGATGATATGGATAATGATGATGTTTTTGGCGAGAACGTAATCATACGGTTAAGAAAGGCTCAAAACTTTGCAAAAAACTTGAATCGGATGCTCTTTCCGACTCGCCTTCTCTAGGCGTGCCTGTCAGATCCATCCGAGGCTGTCACGCGGGGTGAAAGTTTTCCCCTATTCGGGATATCTTGCTTAAAACATCATTAATGCATAAGCAAGATCGAGCTGCTGCCAGCATGCCGCACGATTTATACTGAATGGCTTTGCAACAGTATCTTATAGCGCATTGTTTTGTTTGCGACATCGCTTCAAACACAAGTCAGACCTGGACATGATAGAAGCTTCGTTGAGTCAACTAACAACGCACTATTTATTTTTGGACAAACGCTAGATAGTCTAGTATAAGATTTACTGTCTGACATAAGTGATTGCTCAAGATTGTCATGATCGATAGAGGTCGCATGGGTGCCAACTGCGTTATGAGCGCTTTGGCAGGCTGCAAAACGCAGCTACTTCTGTCAAGAGCAAGATGAAGTGTCGCGGCATCAGACTTGCTTCGAGCACGTTTGATATTTACGAAAGCTAATCAGAAGCGAAGATGTGTGATTGAAGTTTTTATTTTCTTTTCGTTTCAGCGCGCAGATGTCTGCGGATTTTGAAGATGATGGTGGGACTGGGGTAAAAATGGATTTGAATCTAACGAATATTTCTCATCTGTATACGTTTCCGGAGCCTGATCCCATCGGGGTTATGGTCGGTCTGCTCGTGTTCTACTCCGTTGTGGCGCTTATCGCACTTCTCAGCAACGTCCTCATAATATGCGTGGTTAAACGGAGGCTCGTGCCGAGAAATACTGTAAACGTATTCCTGGCCAGTCTTGCACTCAGTGACCTTCTCTTGGTGCTGCTGTCAGTATTTGATGGCGTTGCTTATGTCAACCGTGGCTGGACTTCTGGCTTATGGGCATGTAAATTCCAGAGTTTGTTGATAGAAGTTTCTTTCTCGGTGTCGACTTTGACATTGGTGGCAGTATCCTTTGAGCGGTACTTGTCGATATGCCACCCGCATATGAAAAAGCGCTCTATAAAGGCCACCATGTTTATCATCGTCGGAATATGGGTCGTGGCAGTTGCTATATGTTCTCCTCTCCTACACGGGTATGATGTCTATTATCACATGGATCACAATGACAAAACAAAGGAGTTAGTTTGCCGCAATGCAGGCTGGTCTTTAAAGTATCGGATTATTTATTACTACTCCTATTCGATAGTGGTATACGTCATTCCACTTGTTGTGATGGGCATGGCACACTGGAGAATCTCGAAATCTATCAATGAGACTGCGCGGCGACCAAGCCTGATTCCCGTCGCATCGAACGAAGCTCATCGACTGAGAGATTGCGCCAAGACTGTTTGCCGGACCATACAAGAGGAGGACAGTGGCATAAGTACAAACGAAGTGAGCGAGATGACGCCTAATGACTCCGAAGTGTGGAAGACCATAAGCAACTTAGCTACTAGAGGATGGATGAACTCGCTTAGCACGTCACGCCGCCGTCGGCAGAAAGACGCCGAGCGAGAGAACGGCCGTCGAGAAAAGCGACTCAAGGTCATTAAAATCCTGTTCGTGGTCACTGTGACGTTCTTCGTGTTGTGGACACCATTCATCTTGGTGCGACTGCTTGTGCTGGTGGGTGTGCACGTGAACGAATACGTGTACAAGTTCACCGAAGTGCTCATCATGAGCAGCACGGCTGTGAACGGATTCATCTACGCGTTCATGAGCCCGTCCTTTCGCAAAGCCTTCAAGGCGTTCTGCACGTGTCGGACCTTGAGCGAGTTCAGCAAAGACTCAGGACCGAGCCTCAGTTCCGATGAGCCGAGGCACAAGAGATCTTCACACGCCTCAAACTACAGTAGCAGCAATAGCGAGGTGCCCTGTGGAAACAGGCCGCCCGAGCTAGCAGCTGCGAAGCGCAACGAAAACGGGCATGCCTTGAAGTCGGAATGGAAGGAGAGTAATTGGGAGCAGGCACCGATCCTTAAGCACGGACATTCGCCTTCCATGCAAGGAACTGAGCTTACCACTATTTCGGTAAATGGAAGGAATCACTACGCCAATGGTAAACGCTTGTCCTTTCAATACGAGGGTAAAGTGCGTGTGTAGGATAGATGATCTTGTTTAAGGACCTTGAAAAATGACTTTCGACTTATTAGGCCGCATAAAACCAGAGAAGAAAAGCGAATTACTCCCCGATTCACATTGAGGCGTAATGTTGTAGAGACGATATGGCTCGAGGAGTTCTGTTTGTTTGATTTCGTTGTTAGTCAGGCCCTTGCGCAGTTTGAGATAAACTATTTAATATTCTTTGGTTAAAACGAGGTTTAGCTGAGAAGTTGTAAATAGTAGACTGATACGTTGCAACTGTCAAGTATCTTAACTCTCTCGCCATGAGTGACAGTGTCACGCCTCCCTCGCGGTTTCGTGTGCACCTGGACATGTCTCGATACCAACGAATCTGCAGGTGATAGAGGCCACCATCAAGGTCCCGATATTAGTCTGATGGCAGCGAAAAGGCCTGAAGGCTCTTTTCCAGAAAGCTTCCGAGTGGTACGCAAGACTAGCAATGGAGGGTTCCACAAGGATCTGGAGGGGTCCAGAGAGCCGTACATGGAGGCGGCCCATCAAACTGCGCTGGCAAGAAGCCCAGAGATTCGCACGTTACCCAATAGCTGCGCTTATTTTATTGCAGTTTGAAAGGACCTCACATATGAATCAATCGCCGATACCTGCTCTTTGCGTTCCAAGTGGCTGTTTCCTCAATCCATGAGTTGCGCACGCAACCATAGTGATGACCTAGCTCTTTTGCTGTCCTGGTGTGTCATGGCTGTTCTCGTTCCTATCCGTCCAACCCGTCGCATGACGCGAAAGTTCTGGGGCGATTCTTTCTTGTGCTCCACGAAGAAAAAAAAACTTGTGGTAGATGAAATGTGTCGTAAAGATATGTATCTATTTGCAACAGCAAGAGGCATGTCTATCTGAAAAGTCACAAGCAATGCTTTCATTAATTATTTATATTTTTCAGTAAGGACTTTCTCGCCTAGTAGAGAATGCGGGAATAAGAGTACCATTAATGGATAACTGCTCGTTTATTGACACAAGCATTTTTACAAGCGCCTGAATTGTCGATTTCTAAATCCAAAATTTTAAAATATAATATCCAATAATATCTAATATCCAAAATTCTATCTTTAACGATGTGAATGCCCGATATGAACTTTGCTTTGCTTTGAGAACGAAGTCGAAGGACTCGTTATCGAAATTGAGCAAGGAAGCCGAAAAATATCATCAGTGGTTGCACTCTCACAAGCATCCTGACATTATTGTACACGATTTTATAACTCTTATGTTCAAGACGTCAAAGGTGCTGAGAAAGCAAATAAATATATTAGTCTCTTCTTCTTTTCCGCCAACATCAGGAAGTGTATCATGCGACAAGCATCTTCCAACTGGATCTGTGGCAAGAAACGCGGCTTCGTCCCACGCACTGTTGAGGGTCCGCCACCAAGTCAGTTTTGGGCGTCATCGCTGACGTTGGCCACCAAATGGGATCCAGCTAAGCATTTTCTTAGGAAGACCGAGGTTTGGGCATGCGGATGACATGTCCGGCAAATCGTAAGCAGCGTCTCGCGCTTGTAACATAGTAGCATATTTCTAAGTCTAAGCACTTCTTCGCTGTAACGTGGTCGTAATATCCGTATCAGTATCTTGCGCATATTCTACTCACGTCCTTAAATATTTCCTATGCTTTGCCTAGCCGGCAACATTGCCATCTCTGCTGAAATTCCATTTTATATCCTATGATCCGCTAGAATCTTGTGAAGATGAGCAAGCCTTAAACCTGCTTTCACCTTTTCGATCTTCTGCTCGTAGATAGAAGTGGAATTACTTCAATTCTCCAGAAAGATTTATATTGAATATCCCCAGGGTAGTGCCTTTCTAAAAAAAACTGCGCATATTCATCCACAGATAAATTCAAATCGATCGTAAAAGCAAACTTTCCTGCCACATTTTTGTACAATTCTGCTTTCTCTGCAGTTGAGTTTGAAGCGTATGAAATATTGGGTAATATGTTGTAATGAAAAAATGATCACTCGCACTAAATTCGACTTCTTCTGTGAAGCAAAATCGCTTGGTTGCTTCTTCCGGGTTTGTTCTCTCGCTCAATGATGATCTTTTATAATTAGTAGCGAGCTTAAGGCATTTAACCATGCCCTCAAATCGCTCAAAATCGTCTTTCAGGTTTTGGGTTTTGTTCTACCGGTGACTCATAAAGATCAGCACAAACCTTCAGATTCAACTTTTATGCTTGGCGAGATTTACTTAAACAACAGAAATGCTGTAAAGTTTTATCCCACGTTGCCGACATGAGAATAAACTCGAGCTCTTCCATCTTAATTGCAAGACTTGATGCGTCTTGCTCAGGTTTCCCATTTTGGTTTGACCTTTAATAATTTTGGAAAGCTGTAATAATACTCCGATCGGATTCCAATATGAGGCTTGTTGACAACAACATGGGCTTCCCATCTAGTTTCTCACAGATATTTGAACTCTTCATCACAAATATATTCTTTAAGGTCGAGATAGAGAAATGTTGTAAATCTTCTGCACAATCGAAAAGAAATTCATTGCTTTTGAAGAACCGTCAACATGATTTTGCCCAACTAGATTAAGTTAATGCCCTGGAAAACATACGAAGCGAGCAAACTTATTTTCCTGTTGATTTTCTGTTGTTCGCAACGGCCAGACATGTTAGCAACATTTATCATAGAGCTGTCCATGACAATATTAAGAAATCTAGCTTGCACTCTTAAATAATGCTGTGATTTGAGAGGCGTTTGCTCTGCTGTGTGCCTTTGTAACGGTACAAACCGTTTGAGTGGCTTCAGTTCACTGGTGATACATCTCTTAATATGATACTTAGCTGATCCATGTGCTATAGTTAAGATGCTGAACCAACAGTTGATTCAGTCTATCAGTTACTGATAAGCTAAAATATCCAGCAGAGCCTATATCATCCATGATTGTTTTATCACTCATTATTTTTATGAATTCATCAGAAATTGTTTTTCACAAGTATGACACATTCTCTTTCTCAAGACTGCCATATTTAGAAATATGACCTGCCTTATATGGATCAAATTCAGCGACAGTTTCTAACGACCGCATAAAATTCCCATGCTGCAACGATTCAAATTTCTCGTCCGGTCCTCCAAAGACCAGTTCACGCTCTGTGTGTGCTATGCTAGTGAGCGCATAACATCTACAATACTTGGCAAAATGTTTCTAAAATGTTGACTTGATATTAGCTGTGACTGTAACTTCTTATGTTTGTAGCAGCGACTGTAATTGAATGCTCAACCTTACGAAGCTCTCAGATATATCTGGATAAAAGAAAAATCGTCGAATGTTTTTCATATATATATATATATATATATATATA
>QQSS02105413.1:0-11131 GCA_003687565.2 Craspedacusta sowerbii
CATAACTTATCCAATAGTATCTTCTGGTTAACGGTATCGAAAGCCTTTTGGAGGTCAAGAAATAGCGCTCCAACAAAGTTTCCTTGGTCTAAGGTCGTCTTTACAGAATCTGTGATACTTACCAGACCGTGACACGTTGAGTAATGCTTGCGAAAACCGAATTGGAGGTCGTACAGTGATTTATTCTTTTCAACGTAGCTGTTAAGACGGCTGTACATACATTTTTCAAAAATTTTGCTCAAATTTGGTAGGAGCGATATGGGTCTATAGTTGCAGCAATGTTCTGTAGGACCTGACTTATGAATCGGGATTAACTTTGCAACCTTCAGAATTTCGGGGAAGATGCCATGGGCAAATGATAGGTTAAAAATATATGATAGAGGTGCTGACAAATGGCTGGCGCCGATCTTAAGTAGGTTTGTTTGTATACTGGAAGGACCACAAACTTTGCTGTTGTTCAGAGAATTTATTTCCAAAGCAACTTCCTTAGGTGTTGTAGGCTTTAGAAACATACTGCATTCTGATGACTTGGGCATGTAGTACTTCGGGAGTAAGTCCGGGAGATCTTGTTATACTGCTGGTAGCACGTGTGGGGACAGGGCGTCATATATGATGCGGAATGCCGCAAGCACGAACTCATAATGTGGGTTACACAAGCAATAAACTAAACCATAGTTTTGACGGCTATCGATCGGATGTTTTGCACCATCCAGGCCCAACTGAACTTGCAACCTACTTTGCTAACAGTAAAGATTGCAATTTCAGTACGGACTTGCGTGTGACGACCCTGCAGCGTGGTGTCAGTGGGTCAGAGGAACAGTTCAGATTGAATGAAGATCGATGGATAATAAGATTACAAACATGGCACCCTAGGGGCATGAACGTTCGGGTTTTAGCAATGGCGGAGACGTATGCTTTGTTATTTGGCTAATACTATGCGAAAATTGTTCTTTTTTGTTGTTGTTGTAATTTTACCATTATCATTATCATCATTATTATTATTTTTATTTTCATTTTTATTTTGTTTGTCTTCAGGTTCCCTTCGCGTGTTTTCTATACGTCTGTCATTAGTATGCATGCGCGTACGGTTTTTCCTTCATCCTTTCTAGTTTTAGTAGTACTACCTTTCTAATTGCCTTAGCTCATCATTAATCTTTCGGCTACTAGATTATACCGACAAAATCCCCCTTACTTCTACCGCTTCTTTTAGCTTATACTGCCTTTGAACCTGACTTATCAGCTGTAGCGTCACAAGTCTTAAATGCAACAGTATTCCTCACGGCTTTGTTACATGCAACGATATACCTCCTGCAATCAGAGTTAAACCAACTAGAATAAAGCGGGTCACAATCATCTCATCCCAGCACCCAACCCTCTGCCAATTAGGAATGAGGCATCGGAGTTGTAGCTATTGGCAGTGGCAGAGGTACATACGGATCGATGATCGATAGGCTTGCAATAACCGGTCTGGAGCCTCATCAGAACTTCGACAGCATGCCTTTCGATAGGTATTGTCCATCTGTGGCTGGGTAAAACTTCAAGAGAATCTGCTCCTAGTTTTTCACCATCGCTACTTCGTGACAGCTGAGAAGCCTAATATTCAGACTGACTCAGCAGGTGACGACTCGTATGTCGTCATTATGGTCGTTTTGTTTGAACGGTTACAATCGTAATTTTAGCTGATGAAACTAGTAGTGATTACATCCGCCTTACTAACCTACTTTGTGCCAACCAATTTTAGTGTTTTTTAGTGTTTCGTGTTGCTAATATTTGCTTTGTAGCTCAATGTTTGTTCTGAGTTTCATTTTTATTTTTTCATAGTTCTATCAATTTGAATTCTGTGGCCACACATTTACATTAGTTTTCGTGTTTTAAATAAATTTATTTTGCCTCATTGTATTAGTATTACTTTCGCCAAGTAAATGAGTGTTTCTGCTCACCAATAAGTCCAGTTTGGCATATCTCAGCATTATCGTAAATTTATTGACAAATTTTGTTTCCGCATCATAAATTTTTGCTTACGTTTGCTATCTCCCGGTTTGGTGTAGATAAATTCAAATTCAATATTAATAATGGATGTCATCAACTGGTAACGAAACCCTGAGGTCTAACTTCTGAGGTCAGCAGTTTTTAAAGGATAAAACGTTTTGCGAGATGTGGACGTCCACAAAAGGGGAGGGGGTCAGCCAAAATTGGACAAAGGGGAGGGGGAGGGGGTTAAAATTTGCCGCGAGTCTGTTGATATCTATATGGGGATTTTCTTGAGGTCGAAGCACTGAAGGCCATTTTCCTTGATGATGAGGCTGATTTGCGACGGTCAGAGGTCTGAGCACGTATGTGGAATCCTTATCTGGTAGCACTTGGTTGTACACACGTCGATAAAATTTAATCTCCGATTTATCGTTGACGCGGAGTCGTGAAACCACTGCTCTCCATAAAGCGCGTTTCTGGTTTCGTGCGGGGTTTTTGCAGCTCGGTGGTGAAGTGCATGGTTTGCACTCACCGTTACAGGTTTTATCACAGTTAAACGCAAAGATGGATGAGAAATACGACGCAATTGTTTTGGGCACTGGTTTAACAGAATGCATTATTAGTGGCGTGCTCTCTGTTGCTGGCAAGAAGGTCTTGCACATGGACAGAAATAACTACTATGGCGGAGATAGTACATCCATGACACCTTTAGATGCCCTTTTCAAGCACTTTGGTCAAGCACTCAACAATCCTGATAAATATGGGCGTGGACGCGATTGGAATGTCGATCTAGTGCCAAAGTTCTTAATGGCTCATGGTGAGCTGACCAAGCTTCTCATCTACACTGGAGTTACGCGATATTTAGAATTCAAGTTGATTGAAGGAAGTTATGTGTATAAAAAAGGGGGAAATGTTTACAAAGTCCCTGCAAATGATAAGGAAGCTTTATCCTCTAGCTTGATGGGGATTTTTGAAAAGAGAAGGTTTAGAAACTTTCTTGTTTGGGCTATGAAATTTGACATAAATGATCCAAAAACCTATGATGGTGTTGATGCTAAGAAGATGACCATGGCCGATGTCTACAAGAAATTTGGTCTTGACCAGAATACGTCTGACTTTACTGGCCATGCAATTTGCTTGTATTTGAATGATAATTACCTGAACGAACCATGTTTAGAAGCTATAATGAGACTGAAACTGTATTATGACTCACTATCGTCTTACGGATCTTCTCCATACCTATATCCTTTGTACGGTCTGGGTGAGTTGCCCCAGGGTTTTGCCCGCTTAAGTGCTGTATATGGTGGAACATATATGCTTGACAAGTCTTGTGATGAAGTGGTAACAGAAAATGGCAAGTTTGTTGGGGTGAGATGCGGAAATGAAGTGGCGAAGGCAAAGTTCGTTGTTGGTGACCCGTCTTACTTCCCTGATAAGGTGAGAAAGATTGGGAAAGTGGTTAGAGCTATTTGCATTTTAAAGCACTCAATTGCAAAGGCGAACAACCAATCCTCCTTTCAGCTAATAATGCCACAGCATCAAGTTGACCGGAAGTCAGGTATGTGTGTAAAATTTGTTTGGACTTTGAGACTTATTTTTATGGGTACTATTCAATTTTATAGGCTATTTTATTTTAAAGCTCTATTTGGTTACGTAAATGTTCTAAAAGCAGGAAACTATAGAAAATATATTTTGCTGCTAACAGTAAAAACTAAAATAGGACATGTAGTTGTGGTTGGCTGTCATTAGCGCAGCTAAAAATTATCTGCTTTAAAAAATTCCAAGTTGAAGTTTACAAATTTCCTTACCATGCCGCACAGCATGGCATGGGATAGGGATTTATGGATTTTCAACCTCTTGGGGTTTTCAAATTTTGTTAAGTGTTTTTGTTCTTGTTGAGAAAGATTGTGGCAAAGTATTTGAACTACATTAACCAGTTTACATATGGATTTACATTAATGTATTTAATTTTATCATTAAAACGAGCAATCATAAAACTTAGATGTTTTTAATATATAGTTAAGGTAAGTGAGATTTTTAATTTAAATTAAAATCTTGTTAGAAATTAATGATTGATGTTTTCAAATTCAGCAGCAATGTAGCAGCCCCTCATTAATGCTGGTACATTTTCAGAGTCTGAGCAGTATTGCAGGTTTATTAGAAAAAATGATCGCCAGTACTTGTTTTCTTGTTTGGATTTTGTAAAATTTGCTCCTGCATGGTCCTTCTGTGTTTTCATCTGTGGATAATTAGAAATGCTGACTTTGTTTTGTTCAGCTTCTCTGTAAATTATTCAGTCTCAAGGTACTATGAAATCCTGAAGCAGTTTCATTGCGACTTATCATGCAAATTTGTAGTAGAAAACCTTCACTGCTACAAGTGTATGGCATTCCTTAATCTGCGATTGTTTTACAGTGGTGACAATGTCAATTGTATTGCTTATACAGGCGTGTGTAGCCTGGTAGTCTCATACTATGTAACTATGGACGTTAGAGTGCTTCTAAAAAATGAAAGTGTCAGTATAGTGTTCTTCAACCCTCCATCACATGTGACTGTTTATAGAAAGGATGCAAGAAAATTGACTGAAAGTAATGATATTTGGGACTTGGTCAAGGTTTTCAAAGTTTTTGAATATTTGTGCTGAAACCTGTCATGGGCGTGTAAAGGAACCTGAAGAACGCACCTATGACAGGTGCAGATTAACTATTATCTAAAACTTTGTTCATAGTCAAAATCGAAATGATTAAATTTTTTAATATTCAATAGAATATATTCAATAAAATAATTATCTCAGTCCTATCGGTTAAATTCTTTGAAACATTAACTGTAATTTGGTATCAACTGCTGAGGACTTACTTGGTGCTGAAATTTTTTTTCTATCAACCTCGACAACTTGAAGTAGATATTGCTTCTGTTGGTCATGGCCTGTCAAACTCAAGTTAAACTCTTGAATCAACGCAACTTTACGTTCAGCCAAGTCATTGAAGACTTTGAGAGATTGCACAAGACGTTTGCTTTCTTGATGCTCTGGTTGTAATTCCCACTCACTGGGATGGACCTGCAATATGCCTGAGATATGCCAAAATTCATGAAAACATAGTTTGTGCTCTTCGTAACAAAGTTGTGAAGTTTTTTTGTAGTCAGATCTATAGTGACAGCATCGTCAAAGAAGCCAAAGGCAACAAGAGTTTCAGAGAGATGCCAAAGGTGTCGCTCAAAGGCTGTCGTGGTAGCCTTAGCTATTTCGGTGTTTTGGTATTCAGATAAAGCACACAGTAGTTCAAGGTCTTTTCGTGGAGCACAGTTTGCAGCTGGAATCTCAAACCAGTATTTCGGATATACTTTAGCGATGAACAGACACTTCTTACCGTTAATGCCGTATCTTCTGTCCATAGGAAAAACCTTGAGACTTCTGCCACATGGTGCCTGGGTGTAGTGGATCGTATTGCTTCCGAAAAAGCCACGTCTTGCTATAATAAATGGCCATTGGCATCCAACAAGTCCCTTGAATAGCACCTGGGTATCGAAATTGTATTCCACTGTCAGGTGTAACACCAAAGATATTGATGTAAAGCTCAAGAAATTCACAGTAGTTGTCACGAGGTTGAAATTTACTGTAAATCGGGGTGATTTGCACAGTTTTTCTTTTAGAACCCTTGTTAGGAAGCCTCACCTTGTGTTGGGTCCCAAAATTTGGTGAATGCTACAAGTTCTAGACCTTGTAGAAGAAGTCTGACTGCAAAATGGCTACAACCATATTACCTTAGGCAGCACATTGATATTTGTCGCATGTCCTAGGTCACCCTGGCATGGGGTGACTTGGAACACGAAGTCTAAATTAACATCTCGTTTGCAAATGGTCTATACAGTTGGCTATACAGTGTGCTGAAAGTATAGAATCTAATCCAGTATTTGAAGACGGTGTATCAAAGCAGATACCCTTGATCCTGTCTCGCAAGCCGCATTCCTCAATAGCTTGTGTAATTGCTTGTGCCGTTAAAGCCGCTGTGCCATCTTAAAGCTTAGAGACAGCTAGCAATTTACGACATGCTGCCCAAAAACCAGAATCGGAAGTCAATCGACTTTACCTCGTTCTGAACCAGTGATGTCAGCCGTTATCTTACAGTCCCAATGCAAAATTAGTGGAACTGCCGGATCAAATATTTCTTTGAGTTCCTACCTGAAAAGCTGGCGATGCTTCACACTGGCTCATCTTATAGCGCTGGCACTAGTATTGACTTCTTCCACATCTTTCTTTAGCAGTCCTGTAGATGGCAATCACAGAAAACATATATGCAGCCTTTTTGTCAGAAATATTTGTTCTATCTATTCTAAGAGCAGCAGCTACTTGAGGAGTCACAATATCCGCAGTTCCTCTCGCTGTCTTTGTCTCGGGAGCTTTTGGAATGGATGGGCTTGCTTCAAGTTCAGCATCTGAAGGCTGTGACGAATTCTCATCGCTAGAAGAGGAAGTTACATCGCAAGTGACATCGGAACTGATGCTCTCGCTCCTGTTGAGTTTGCTTTTGATGAATTGTTTTCAGCTGCTATTTTCCGTTTTATTGCGCGTTCTTCCTTCAGTACAAGTGCTTTGTCTACACCACCCATTCTACCTCTCCTACCTTTCTACCTCTCCGACCTTTCTAACGCTAAGCAAGTAGAAACAATCGGTCCTCGTCAATCTTAATGGTTGACATGGCATCCTGATGGGCAATATCAGGAAGATCATTTAGTGTTTCGCAGAATTTCTCCTGACTAGACAGAAACTCCGATTTTATTCTTTTTGAGACACTTGCATTCAAAGTGCAGTTTGTGGACGTGTTCAACCACGTGGCTCTGGCTTTCGTTGGAATTCGGGCCATCTCCCATATGTTCAGCGAAAGTGAAACAGATTTGTCAGTACTTTCCTTCAAACTCAAATTCTCATCAATGTGATAGTAGAATAACACCTTCAAAACATTGCGACATGACGGAAGTCTAGAATATTGAGAAGTTTCATTTGTCGCAGCGACTTGCTGAACGTGTACTGTACGTCGGCCAATTCATCATAGTTCTGTTCCTTACTCAGTCTGCGCGTAATGGGTGTGAAAATCTGCCGTCCAAAGGCAAAACCTAGTATCTCAATTTTGGAATGTTCGAAGAAGAGCAGGAAGGTGCGCCGAAATCTCGAGCCATGCTAGGTTCTGCCATTGGACAGACGTGCATTCTGAACTCTAAAAAGTGTTGAGCAAGTCCTAAATGTTAATTTAGTAAGAAAATTTTTTGGCTACTTAGTCTTTTTATGACACATAAATGACCAAATGAAGGGTTAGCGGGAAAAAAAAAGCCTTACGAAAAAATTTTACGTTATGGATGGGAGCACCTTAATGGACGTTAGACATACCATTATGACTGTTTGTTCAATATTATCTGTGGTCTTTGTTAAATGCTAAAGAAAATCTTGTCTCCAACAACTTTCCCATCCCTTAAAAAGCACCATTGTTACAGTAGATGGTTTGGCATTAAAATTTAATTGTAAAGATTTTCTTGCGTGCAACATGATGGTCTGAGACTGCATAACACATTATTTTAGGTTTGCTAATGATAGATGTTAGTACACTAAATTTATCATATTGCTGCAGAAATGCTTACATGGCAAGCACCAAATTTAGATTTTTTTTTTTAGTTGACTGTTGTGAGTTGCCATCTTGTGATTGCTGTGCAAAGCATTTCACATGGCCAAACCTAGTCGCTCACTGTGAAGATGTTCTAATGAGCTAAGATTGTAAATACACAACACTCATGGTTGTGCACACCGAAATTAGGTGCTATTGTATCAAACTAAGTATTAAATGCGTTGCCTTATGACCCTTGTATGATCAGTACAACTTTTCAATTCGCCTTTCTTAAGGTATTTTGTTAATTTTAGAAATCTGTTTTTGTTAATTTTATAAATTTTAGAAATTCTGAAGGCCTAGTTCTGAATATCGGGATCTGTATTCCAAATCATAGCGAATGTGCTGCGTCTTGTTTCATTTTTGTTAGAGAAGCATTATGTCATATTGAAGATAATGTTCAATGCATCGAGGCTGTAATGTAATTGCATGCATGTGGTTGCATAGGGGAAGTTTCATGAATCTGGGTTGGCTTATCATATCTTGTTGAAGGATTTATGTGAGTGATTTTGAGTCCTTGTGCTGAAGATCATATTTTCCTTCGCACAGACTTACTTTTGGCATTCAACAAGCGGCAGAGTTGAGCAGCTTTTAGTTTTTCTGAAAGATCGCACATGGTAAAAGATATGCTGAATCCCAGTATTGCACTTTGTACAAATACTTGTATGGGCAACTTTTATTTTTTCAAAATACTGGATTCTAGCTCTGCTCTGCTTATAGCTTTTTCTTCGGTGGTAGAAGTAGGTGATGCACATGAGCAGCTTTGTATATGGATATTGGCTCGATGCCTTCAATCACGTTGTCTGAATTTAATTTCTTTGTGCGCTTTTAGTATGTGCAAGTGACTGAATTCCCGCTTCATGTCGGCTGATAAAGCTTTGTTACGTTCTTTGTTTTTCTTCCAGACATATATGTAGCTGTGTTATCGTCTCAGAACCAGGTTTCGCCCAAAGACTACTTCATAGCCTTCGTAAGTACTACTGTAGAAACCAGCAACCCCGAAGCTGAGCTTGAACCGGCATTTGAGCTGCTGCACCCGATCGAGCAGAAGTTTGTGAGTGTTAGCGACATGTATGCACCCAATGATGATGGCAAGGCAAGCCAGGTGCGTATTCTTCTACTCGGATGTTTAAGTCTAACATGCTATGTCGAGTTTCCCTGGTTTGCTGTTTATGTTGTTGCTATTGCTGAGATTGCGTTATTGTTTAGTTTCTGATCAGCTTTTGAATGTAGCTGTATTTACCAAGGGTTTCTTTAGTCAGTAACTTTATTTTTCCCTAATGGGAAAAAAATCTTTTTTTAGGGGAAGGTAGCTTTTTGTATGTATGGATGTATACGCGCGCGTATGTGAGCCTCTATTTTCTGAATGGAGGCGATTGTCGGATAATATGCCGGCGTCCGAATGTTATAATGTTATAATGCTCCTCTAATGGAAGAGGAATGGGTCATTTTATGGTGCCAAAAAGATTCAGAGTGAAATGCCCATGTAATCTTTCAAGTAATGATCACTTGCCCGATTGTATATCTTTAGCTCTATGTTAAGTTTATCCTTTGCATATTTTTTTGACTTTTACTTGAAAATGTTTCGATGTAACTCTGCAGCCGGCTGGTTTCCTTTAACCGCTCCCAGCTTTCCAGCTCTGCAGCGTGAAGGATGATAAATATTTCAACTTCAATTTTCATCTTAGATCTTCGTATCAAAATCTTACGATGCTACCAGTCACTTCGAGACAGTTTGCGAAGACATTAAGGAGCTTTACGCAAACATAATGGGGGAGCCGTTTGACTTTGACAAGATCAAGAAGAGCATCAACGAGGTAGAGGAAACTCAGTAGTCGTGGGCAAGGCATTTCGTTTAGTCTTCAGGACAAGTGCTAGTTAGATGTTTTGAAAGAGAAACTCTTTGGCAAGCGAGAATCCAGGAAATTAGGGAAGACGCAAGCGAAGGAAGACTACTTTGTATTTGTTAAAGGGTTTCTTTTGCAGATTTAGTTGCAGTGAATCCCTCGGTAGGATGTGGACATCAGCCCGCTATTTGTGGAATCGAAGCACTAAGTTTGTTTTTTAAATCCTGATTTGTTACTAACTTAAG
This sequence comes from Craspedacusta sowerbii, assembly GCA_003687565.2. Lineage (NCBI taxonomy): Eukaryota > Metazoa > Cnidaria > Hydrozoa > Limnomedusae > Olindiidae > Craspedacusta > Craspedacusta sowerbii. The sequence continues at coordinate 9,718 of QQSS02105413.1, forward strand.
AAATCTTCATTTGATGGATCATAAAAACTGCAAACTTAAAATTAGTGTCTTAAAATTGTTTTTTTTAGTCACTCTCTTTTGAATCTACTGTGATGAAAATTCAGTTTTTATAGGTCTCGGTATAGTCAGTAAGTGTATTTAATATTCGGTTGAAGTATTAAATATGCTTTCAGATTTGAGGAATTAGAAACGCAAAAGGATACTTAGCTCGGCTTAATCATTTGCGCTTCTAACTTCTCCCAAAGATTTTTGAATTGTCGTGTGAACCGCGCAGATTGAAGGATGCGTTCCTAAGTGGGAGAGTTCTAACCAATTATAAGTTCTTTCGATATCATTATATTTTTCTTTCGAAAATTTTGACTGGTTGCTTCATGCAAAGGTCGTGTTTTGCGTTGAATGAGTCTCGGCTCAGACCAGGATTTTGTACAGGTTACAACGGAGGTTTCCCCTTTCCCCCCACTTGATTATGTCAGGCATGAATGTGAACTTATATGCAGCAAATGGTGATTACATCAGATTGTTGTCCTTGCTTATTCTTTGTGTGATCTACCTAACGATTTGGGATTGCTTGGCGAGGGATGAGTTATATATACTTGATACTTCCTATCTTGACTACTTAGTCAAGATACTTGACTGCTTACCGCAAGCAGCGTAATTGATTTCTGATTATTCAAGCAGTTAGTATGGAACTCATTTGACTCAGGAAATATATTGTAACATTTTATTTGACAGATATTGTTATGATTATCTCTGTATTTTCAATTCTATCGACTAGCTTCTAAGCGTGATTTTGCCTCCGTAGTCCTGTGTGCTGCACCAGCCACCCCATCGAGGTTGTTACGGCTAGCACCACGTCATGGGATGGGCTGCGGGAAAGGACACGGGCAACTATAGGGAGAATGGTGACGTCCTTTGAATCATGCGAATTCGCCGTGAAACATCGCCCGCTATATATTCGTTTACTCGAATACGATTGCCAGAGCAGCCGAAGATGAGAAAACACCAGAGTTGCAAACAGCGTTTGCTTTTAGCGTTTGTTCGCAAAAAAAAAACGCGTTTGTTTTCGCGCGTTATTTGATTTGATTTCGGCCATTTCCGTATCGCCTGAGTTGCCCTCTGTGTTGTATCTGGCTCATTTGATTTACTTGAGCCTGCTACTAGTTTATTGAAAATCTGAGGGCCGACGGAAAGTCTTTATACTTAAGTCACTTGATTAAAGAACTCAGGTGCTGCAACCGTGGACGTTTTCAGGCTGATGGATAGTTCTAGCCTTGCCATTCCGGACTTGTTTTTAAGGCTTGCTTTTTAGTGAGAAGCTCACAAATGTTCCAGCGCTAAATTATAGCAATTTTTTACGTACCAGGGCGTCAAGCATTATTGCCAGTTGCCTAATTTAACCGAACGAAGCTTTTCA
>QQSS02105524.1:0-39614 GCA_003687565.2 Craspedacusta sowerbii
TAAAATTTACTTACAACTCCGAAGGAACATCCTACTACCGAAAAACAGTAGAAAATAAAATCGAGAAACTGCAAGGCCACCTGTGGATTGAAATTTCATTTAATATATAATGGATTAATAGCTTGAGGATGGAAACGAAGTTCAGGGCTTATAATTGTCCTCTGGTTTCAAGCGATAAAATTCAATCCCTGTCAGTGATTAAGTCAACCAGCCAAATCTTTTTGATGACGACTATTAAAAAAAATTCACATTCTGTAACAATTTTAATAAGAAAGTATGAATCCCGATACCGATTCCACCATCAAACACATTGTCATCAAACAGAATAATCAGAATAATTTAAAAAATTTTATTCAATTCATAATGCCCAGGCTCGGCATGAAATAATAAAATTATTCGATGGAAACATTCAACAAATATCTTTCAAAGCTAGATAATGCTTAGCTCTTAAAGATTTGTCAATAAATCAAAAATCACGGACTTAAGTGGATAATCACCAGCAAGATAAAATTCTAAATCAAGAAGGATTACATAAAAAGAACTCTAAATAGACTGATATGTCAGATATCTAAAGGAAAAATCGAGGTGATAAGCGCCTGATTATTTATTTAAAAAGATAATCTTGGATTTTGATTGAGACGCCAAGGAACTTCTGCTTGAATTTTTGCAAGAGAGGAGATTAACGCCTCTTCCTTTTTCGATAATGGACTATTTGCTAGCGAATTAAGAAAATAAGCTTTTACCACTCATTCTTTATCCCTGATTGTTCCAAGGAGCTGTCCTTTGTGAACATTAGCTGTTTTGAATCCAGTTTCTCTGCCGTTGTGAGGAAATATTTGATCGTGAAACAAAATTCATCTTTTAATAACTTTAAGTTCCTCTTGTTAGTGATCAAATTGTACGCAGTCTGACTGAGGCCAAACCCTGAGTATCCCAGTCATCAATTCAAATGTGTGTTTTTAAATAGCAAGATTTAAAGAAGGGATTTGATTGCCTATCACTGCGTTTGGCTACTGGAAGCTTTGACTTATAATTAATTAGCCCTTTCTATAATGACACCTATTCATCTTTTAAGTCCATATACATTACCTAAGTAGCTTAATGGCTCAAAATAATAGCAGCTATTGAATCAAAGAGCGCTCTTTGAAAATTAATAGAAATAACGTACTCAAATAGACTTAATAGTGGTTAAAACAGGACAAAATTTTATTTAAACATTTAATCAAATTAGAAGCTATCGAAAATTTAATTTAAGAAACAGACATAAATTTTATTAAAGCAGAAGATAATCGATCAAACAGAGAAGTAAAATCTAATTAAAGAGAGAAACTAACTGAAAGAAAGGATATAAATGGTGACGTTTTAAAAGTCAAAACTAACTGATTAGCTGCAGAAAGTGAAAAAACGGTGACGGAATAGAACACAAGATTAACTATCTAGAGAAATTAACTGTAGAAAGGAAAAAGACAAGTGACCAACTAGAAAAATAACTTGGAATCTAAATTAAGATAGTTTTAGAATCAGGTTAATGAAAGTAAAAATAGTAAAAGTTGTTCGCTTATATGAATTTATATTAATAATTATTAATGCTGCAAATCGGCTAGAAAACACTTTGATAGTAGGAAAATTTGGCGACAGATAGTCTTCTAAAGAATGAGTATTTTATTGAAAGGTTCCTTCATTCCCATTACATTTTATAATTTATGCCGAAACTATTGCTTGTAGTTATAATCAACATCAGCCAGTTTAATTCATGATTTTATTATTTCTTAAAGCCGCACTCACTCACTCTGACGACTCAGTCTCTTACCAAGATTACGCTGATTAAAACGACTCTGTCAATTAGCTCATCTCCTAAATCTTTCATGAATATGACGCCAAAGATGGGGTCGTTGACGGTAGGATTGCTCTCGAAATATACCCTGATTGCCTTTACTAAACATTTACTTAGGCTTATCAGGCAGTAGGACAACATTTGCAAGATCTCCAAACTCAAAAACTGAAATAAGTGGTCAAGAAATTCTCGAGCTTGAAAAAAGAATCAGTTTAGGTATCTGAGTTCATCAAGGACATCACTCAGGGACTGTACAATTATATCAAGATTCATGAAAATAATTCTGGACTTCTCGAACTCTTCGGATGATTGGAGTCAACCTGGAAAAATGTATTTCCATTTGTGTGTAATTTCAATTTGAATGCTGTTCATATCAATCCTGGCGATGATGGGAAATATCTGCCTGCAATGCTTGGAATTGCAGAAATCGAGTTTCTTCCTAAGCCATGGTGCACCATGATTGAGAAGGTCTTATTGCTCACAAATACCAAGTCGTTGTTGAACCTGCTGTAAATCAATTTCTTAACGTATTAGGGCCCACCTTTATGCTTGAAAAGATCGCTGAGGATTAAAAAATTCCTCTTTTATAGGTTCACGCTCTCCAGATCGTTTATTGCTGCGACAACAGTCTGAGGGGTCTGGTTCTCGAGCAGAGTGAGCTTAGCTTGCATTCTTTTGAAGTTCACTCCTTTCCAATACTAGCCGATAGCATACATGGAGATTATTAAAGAGACTCCAACAAAAATCTTTGGTTTTCGGGCTGGAATCCTTTGATAATCAGGAAAAAGTCTCGCCCTTCTTTCGGCTATATCGGCCATTAATTTATCTTAGTTGGAAACAGCATTCTGAGTAAAATTTCTTTTGAGCATGATTTTGATCATGGTAAATAATATAATAAATGCTCACTGTCTGCATCTTGAGTTTAGTAATTAGCAGTCATAAATTTAGTCACAGTCAGGAGTGCTTTACTGAGGGATTGTAATAGCTTAGCGATTAGATATTAATTTAATCCTGTGGCAGGTACGGCTTCTCTCAACTCAGGATCTTTAATCTAACGTCTGGAAAAACCCTTCAAACACAATAATTTGAAAAATCTATCTTTATTGAAGGACTTACAGTGGCAGACGATCTTATCTACCTGTTAACATGGAAGTAGAATCAATATTTCATTATAAATTCAACGACCTTAAAGCCGATAAAGAGACTGACCTTCGAATTTAGCACTGAGGGATGGGGTCTGGCTTACGACGCTAGAAGGGAGCGGTTTTACATGAGCAACGGCTCATCACAAATTTTAGTTCTTACAAAAGATTTTCAACTTTAGGAATGCTTCGATACATTCGTTCAGAATTTGAACTAGCTGTAGGTTGTTGGGGATGTGCTCTATGCAAATATCTTTCTTTAATGCTCCATACTGAAGATAGATCTGGATCGAAGGATTGTAATCGGCGAGTTTTAACTGGGAAAAATTTGTGTTCATCATGACGGAAGGTACAAAGTGGCCAACGGGATCGCGTTTTCAAAAAGCAGAAATCGACTGCTAATCACAGGCAAATTGTGGTAGCACATTTATGAAAAAGAATTAATATGATAAGATATTCATGCCAATCTCTGGTAATAACTGTTTTATTTTTTCTTGCTACTGTGGCAGCACAGTCCACATATAAAACTCAAGTTCAGGAACACAGTTGCTGCCACTCCCAAACTGATCCAGGCAAAAAGTTTTATGAATTTGTGGATGAAATCGTGCATACTCTTGAAGCAGTTCTAGCCATTCGGAATGCCATTGTTGATATTTGAAAACATGTAAAAGTATTTAGTGTAGTTACTATCGCACCAGCCTGAACATTTGAATTATTATTATATAAGACCTAGTAGGTTTGCCAGCTATGTCTAATTTTGGGTGGCTTGGGGGCACATTTGGTATTTAGTTGGTGCAGTTTTATCCTGAGTTGTCCAGAAAAATCCCTTTAGAGCTAGATTAGTAAACACAGAAATGTTGTAGGAAGGCTAGAGACTATCGTAGCATTGGCACCCCACTCTGCAGAATGTAGTCTAAGATTTGTTGGCAATTAGAGATAAGCTAGTCCAATAATTATCAGGCTCGTAGCACTTCTCAGGGATGATATTGCTAGGCGCATAAAAGCTTATTATTCCAATCGTCAGAAAAATAAAGAAAAATAGCAATGAGCCTAATGAAAATATTGCTAGCAAGCATTTGCTTCGCTTGAACGCGCCTAGCACACCTGACAGTCCCATAAGGAAGAGTACTATCGAGACTATTAATAATGAGATGAGGATTTTGTTGCGACTATCAACAGAGTCACCCCAAATCGAAGCATTAGTGAAGCCGTAGACTGTTGCTTGTTAGCAAATAGACCTCCAAAGACAAGTAGTGAGAGGCAGAGCGTGGCAATCGCGCCGATGTTGATAAAAAACTTGAGACAGCCCACAGGTAGACATGTGCACATTTAATTAAAAATATCAAACTCTGTAAAGCCTTTGTCTGTGGAAATTGATAATCGATGCAACTCGTTGTTTGCCCTCTTAGGAGTAGCAGTTCTACATCTACTTCTAGAGGTTCTTTATCATGCTTGCTTGGCATCGGCGGCTGCAGTACTCAGCCCGTGTGTTATTGAACTTGATTCCGCAGTAGCGGCAGTCCTTCCTCGGCCTGACATGGCTTGAGAGACTAACCTCCCTCCTTTCAAGAACTGGGACACTAGACTCCCTCTCAGTCTTATCTTTGTTGAATAGAATGATATCAGGCAAAAATTGTCTATTTTTAATAACAGTTTGGTCAATCGGTTTGATCTAAAGGTTGGTTTTGTGCCTCCTGATCCTCTGGATGTTCTAAAGAGCTGGACTCATATGATTTCGCCTGATGAGTTTGGGAGTGATATTTAACTATTGGCTAGCTGGTATCTATTCGATCGAAGATAATTGGTGGGACGGAGGATCAGCCCAGATGTCTTTAACCTTTTTACAAGGCGAAATGTGCGGTCTGTTAATTTTCTGATTATTGAAGATGTCGAGCTGTGGCTCGTTGACCAAATGAAAATTTCTTTTGAGCCTTTAGATCTGTTCGCTGCTCATGAAATCAGCCTGTAAGTAGAGTTTGGGCTTGGCTTACTTGAGCAGTCTGAGTTTGCCAAAGTGTTAGTAACTTGCCAGAGTGTCAGCTTATCTGCACTGAATATACAGTATTCTGAACTGCCCCTCTGCCTCGAAAATGTTAATGTCAGATGCAGAGTAGTCCTACTCTTATCTAAAAATGTGCAAGGAGAACCCTAATGCCGGCTTTACAAGTTTGAGGATGTTATGGTTGTGTGAGCGATAGAAATTAAGCAGGACCTTTCTGTCCTCGAGGGTTGATTCCGAGGACAGTGCAATGAGCGATCGGACTATGAGTATGGCTAGTATGTCGACAATTGAGTGCTCTGTGTAAAAATTAATCAGGCAGTCTTAGTAAGAGTGACTCGAAGCATTTTCCTTTAGACGCAAGAGCTATTTGACTAACTGTTATTTGCAAGAGTTAAGGTTAACGGAAGGCTCAAGGAGTTTGAGATCGGCCTTGAAATAATTCAAATCCACTTCTTGAATCAGTGTTCTGAGGTGGGGCAAGTTCCTAAGCAAATGGAGGCCGATACACCTGTAGAGCCTATTGCAATCGCTAAGTACACTCCTTGAGAATTTAAAATTGGGGAAGAAGTGATTCTTGAACGATTAGAGTTAGCCGAAGGGGAGGTTGAGCGGTTTATTGTTCCATGGGTATTCCTGCAATAGCATTTATTAAATACTCTTTATTGAAATATCACAAAATATTCCACTTTCCTGTGTTATGGTAGTGGACCATCACCTTGTGGGCTTTTCTCCGGATGTTGCTGTCGGGGTCGCGGTTGAAAACTTACATTGCCTCGATCATCTTCTCCTAGATTCTTGAAGGAGAGCCGTCGCAAATAATGTGGAGGATCCTGTCCCTTATCCTAGGGTCTTAGTCCTCAACTAGATTGAAAACTCTAATCCAGAACTCCGGGATGTCTTCTTAACATCTGCAAGGACAGAGTTGTTTGACTGCCTAGAGCCTGATGTCAGGGTCCTCATGAGTGGTATACCTGAGGACCATAGTCATGTCCTCAGAGTCCCTGATATCCCTCAAGAGTTCCTTTTTGTTGTAATGGACCTCCTAGCTAGCCTTCTTCTTATTATCCCTTCCCTTTTTCATATTCTTTAATATATTAAATAGTCACTTCAAGCAGATTTCAATACTGTGCGACAGACTGCTCATGATGCAAGTTCAAACTAGATGGTTATAACTAAAAAATCAAAATTTCTATTTGAATATCATTGTAACTTGGTGATGTCTTGATATCTTAACGATAAACGAAAGGTTTTGTGAGAATTACTTATTGTGTTAATTCTTATTGCTTTACCAAACATATTTTCTAGCATCATTTTCTAAAAAATTTACGCCCTTTTTTCTTGATAAAGAGTTAGTACTTGGCCAACTTCAGCTAGAAATGTCGGGCATATTTTTAATCATATGATTTTTTGATTATTTTGATATGATTTTATTCATCCTCCAAGCCTAAGCAGCAATCCCAAGGACCAGCGGCACTCAGATTATTGGCAGGGATGGAAATTCCCTCCAGCTTAGGGGCATCGGTCTCGGAAACTATATGAATCTCTAAGGCTACATGCTCAGGCTCTAAAAATCTAACTCGCAAACCCTCATCTTCGAGCTTATCTAGCAACTGCAAGGGCCTTCCTACCTCCATAAATTTATTAACACCTACCTAGAAAATTATTTTGACGATTCCGACGCCAAACTTCTTTCCACAGCGGGAATCAATCTTGTCAGACTGCCGATCAACTGGAGATATTTCTACACTGATACTTTGCAGCCTGTTTAGCAAGGCTTCTAAATTATCAACAGAGTTCTTGGATTAGTAAAGAAGTACAACATGAATCTAATAATTGACTTGCACGCGGCTCCTGGCGGACAGACCGGCACAAACATAGACGATAGCTATGGCTACCCGTTCGTTTACTAGGACCCTGACCTCCGTAATTTAACGATAAGCCTATGGTAGCGAATAGCAAAAACCTATAAGAACTAGTAGTATATTTTGGGCTACTAGTTATTCAACGAGCCGATTGCCAGCGAGCACCAATAGATGAAGGGCCTTTTGACTCCCCTCTACAAATAAATAGTGGCTGCTATTAGAAAAATTGATGAGAGCCACATCATTATACTAGACGGGGCTGTTTATTCGACTGACTTCTCTGTCTTCCAACCACCCTTTTAACCCAACTTGGTCTTCTCCTTCCACATGTACTGGACTTAGCCCATCTATGAAAATATCCGCAGGTTCGTTGAGTTCAGAGATAAGTATAACGTTCCGATCTGGATGGGATAGTCCGGGTAGAACACCAACTAATGGATCAAGCAGTTCGTAACTCTGCTGTAGAAAAACAAAATATCATGGGCCTTCTGGCCCTACAAGAAGATGAACGCAACCAGCAGTTTCCTAAGTTTCAATGTGAACAACTGGGACATAATCCAAAAGTTTGACATGAGCGATAGGAGCAATATCTAGGTCATGATAAAAAACAGACCCAACAATAGCCAAGTCAGAAAAGTGTTCTAGTCGCTCTTGGAGAACATCAAAACCAAGAACTGCAAAACAAACCAGGACTTTATAACGGCCTTGTTTGCGGGTGAGCTTGAATATTGAATCATTTGCGTTGCCGTCTTTGGATGTTTTCGCACTGGATTGTGGATTGCTTAACTGGCTAGATCTACCTGGTAGTAACGATATGCATGATCTTCTGCCCAAAGAAAGACTTGATTTAATTTTAAATGAAAAAAGCTTTGACCATCAGAGTCCTATGCTAGTTTAATTATCTCGCACTTTTGAATGATTTTGTAAATTTCTTGGCTTAGCCAGGAGCCAAAGCTTACAATTTCCATATCTCGTTGCTTTAAAGTTACATCAGACAGGTATCTTAGGGCCAAGGCTGGTTTCCATCATTTTGGAGAGTTAAACTCCACTCAAACTGAGAATCGATGGGCACGACCTTAGGGCCTTCAGACTAAATCAATTTTAACTTGGGACGTTGCGGCTATTATTTACGGTTTAAAGAGATTTTGGGCTTAAATTATTGAATGATTTCTTCTTTTTAAATTTTTAAGTCATGTTAGTCGACGGGCTAATAACCCTAAATTAATTGAAATTAAACCTTGTTGTCCACAATCTAATACTCAGAAATGGGGAAGTATAATGGCTCCGAAGATTTAACCAGTTTGAAATAGAATGGCTTGCCCTTGAACTGGGGTTTGATCTACAAGAGTGTTTCCTTAAGTGCTTATAAGGTATCGGGCATTTTTCTCAGCTTATGCTTATCTCTGCCTATCACCAGAAATATTTTAGTTTACATATTAATTTTGCTATCAAATTTGTTTATCATTCGTAATAGGACTCGTTCTAGTTTTACTACCACCCTCTGCACTACTAACGTAGCAATTTGTCCTAATTTCTTTTTGGTCCTGGTCTTATGACCCGTTTAGTATGATTGTGGGTATATAAGTTTCTCTTACTCGATTAAATGTATTAGATCGTTGAAAAATTCACTTTTTTTCTTGAGTCTTTGAGGTAGGCTGATTTTTTTGTCCCCTCAACAGAAAGCCTTATTTGTTTCGCTCGAGTTGGAATGATAGTTCGGAGCGATTTATTTGCCACACTGGATTGAACTCGCTGTCTCTCTCTCCTATTTTAAAGTTGCAGGAATTTACGCAAAGGCTACTGATCAATTTTTTTGACAGGCTTTGTGCAATAAACTGGAGGAGTAATAACAAGTCTGATCGGGTTAAAGATAGGGACAAATTTTTTGACAAGACAGGAAGTGCTCCAGTCCTTGAAGGAGTCTCTTTAGATTGTATTACTACTCATATCACAGTTTAACCATAAATAATGGAATAAAACAAAAATATTCAAGTTGCCTGCAGGGTCCGTCCACTGAATTAAAAATAAATCAGGGAAAACAGTGCGATCGCCTTAGAAATCCAAGGAAGTCGGCTGCGGATTAAGGATAAGTAATATCACTCAGTGACTGCCGACTCTGGATACTTTAGTTTTGATCAAGTGTTCTAAACAAAAAGCACTCAAGAGGAGTTCTATGAGTCAGTGGGTAAACCACTGGTTAATTAAATTCTAAATGGATTGAATGTGACTCTTCTGGCATATGGCCAGACATCCTCAGGTAAAACTTATACAATGCAGGGCTACGGTAAGGAAATCGGCACTGTGCCTCGGCTCATAAGCGAGATTTTCAGAAGGATTGAGTCGAGTCCTCCGCATGTAGAGTACAGGATGAAAGTGTCCGTAGTATAAATCTACATGGAGAAAGTGAAAGACTTGCTGAGGCCAGACGGCAATGACCTGAAAATTAGGGAGAGCAAGACATTAGGCATTTTTATTGAAAATGTCTCGGAAGTCTATGTCTCATAGGCAGCATAAGTGCTTTAATTATTAAAGCGCGCTGATTGCAACAGGTCCGTCTCGGCTACTCTCATGAATGATACGAGCTCGCGTTCTCATCTCGTCCTCACTTTCAATTTACACCAAAACGACCTCCAGGACCTTAGCGCCAAAAGTTCGAAAGTTCATCTGGTTGACCTAGCGGGTTCATAGAAAGTGGCAAAGACAGGAGCTTAGGGCAAGCTGCTGGACTAAGCCAAAGGGATTAATAAGAGCCTTTCTGCTCTTGGCAACGTAATTAATGCACTGACTTAAGGGAAGTCCAGCCACATACCCTACAGGGATTCAAAATTAACGAGGATACTTCAATAAAGTCTCGGAGGCAACTCAAAGACTGTTCTTGTCATTACACTTTCACCAGCTGAGTCCAACATTGCCGAGTCGCTCTCCACTTTGCGCTTTGGAGTCAGAGCTAAAAGCATTAAAAATAAGCCTATCGTTAACCGATAGTACACTGTTCAGTAGCTCCTAATTCTGTTGGAGAAAGCAGAATCAACAATAAAGCAACAGGCCAAAGCCATACGCTAACTCTAATCCCGCAGGTAATCTAAACTGGTTAAGTCAAAAGTGATGCTTAATCTCAACTAAGTTAGCGGGACGACAATCTCGCCTGATTAGCCTCAGTAGATCAAATAGCGTTCGATTTGTATAATGGATCTTGTGAAAAATCTTTAATAATAGCACGAGGAATAGTAGGTGAAGGAATAACCCTAAGTCTTATAATAAATTGCTTAAAAGAAGACATTGTAAAATCTAGAACAAGAGTTGTCTCGTGCTTACAATCTATTGGAGATAGAACGACTCAAGAAGGAAGACTTTTGTAACAGGGTCAACTAGCTGCTGGCAGTTATTGAGGAAAAAAATTATTGTATTTTAAATTTGGAAAAGGACATTGCAAACTTAAAAAACTTATACGAGAACGCAAGCAATCAGCTCTAAGATGAAAAAAGTAAAATCGCAGTTTTATAATAGTTTAAACAGTAACTGGAGGCAGTTAGGGAATCTGCCACTCTCGTCAACAAGCACAATAAGTAGCAGCTCAAACTGCAGTAACTTTAAATTTAGATCAAAAGTCTAAAGGCGCAGCTTTAGAATTATCACATACTGCTTTAGGAGAGGAATGTTACTATCCAAAAAGTTAGTCTTTCATCCTCATAGTAACTTCACTCCGAAACAATCTTGCTGCGAGCAGAAAACTAGTAGCTGAGAATCCAACTGAAATTGAGCGAGGCGAGAGATGCAAAAGCAAGACAATTCATAGCCTAAAAATAAATATTTTAATAAAATTTGAAGAACAGATGTGATAAGGTTATGCTACTATCTTAAGAGCTCGAGTAATAAAAATAAAGGAATAGATACTTAATGAAATTGATCAGTAGAGATTTCAAGCCTGCCGAAAGGATCCTAAGGCTCGAATAAGCTCTATCGGAAACTCACCAGAAGTATCTCAGTTTGAAGACCAAGTAGTGTCTGTGGAAAAACAATGAGGAAGCAGAAAAAAAGAGACTCACTCTTAAAGATTCCAGGATCAAAGAGCTTTAAGAAAAACTCATTTTATCCCGACTCAACATCCGAAATCAGGTATTACCTGAGCCAGATGTTAAGTAGAACAAGCCAGAATCAAAGCAAGTTTAGCGAAAGCCGAAGTTTGTGAAGGTGTTCAGCAGTGCTAGATTTTCTGCTCTATAATTAATCTCTCAAGCAAATTGACATCTAAATAGCATTCTTATGGGAACAGCGGCGATATAAATAACAGTCCGCGATAGTATAGTGGTTAGTATTCCTGCCTGTCACGCAGGTAGCCCGGGTTCGATTCCCGGTCGCGGAGTTTTTATTATTATTCACAGACCTTTTTCTACCCTTTTGAGCTCTTGGACCAATACCAACTCCAGCTCTTTTTCGAATTTCGACATGCAGTTTTTTTATCGATTGTAGATGCAATTGCTGAGATTAGTTTTGGCTCGGTTGGCCCAGTTCTTATCTATTTAAGTTTATTTTAGACCCAGCAGACAGCTCTCTAATTGTTCATTGTCTTTAAATTCAGCATAGCATTTTTTAAATTTCTGGGCGCGTTTCAACTTGAGTTGCAGAATCCTTTGCTAGTGCTTAGCTATAAGTGCCTAATCAAAGTTTCTTATCTCAGGTGAAATTTTTCTAAATTAGCCGAAGAACTATGCTGGCTGCATCAAAATTTATAATAAATAAGCCAAAAACTACACCAGCTGCAATAGTTTAGTGGCAGAATGGAGCGTTGCCATCGCTTCGACCCGAGTTCGATTCTCGGTTGCAGCATTTTTATAAAAAGGGGTAGATTGAATTTAATGCTTCGATTTGAGCAATAATAGTTTAAAGCAAGGTCGTTTTAATGTAATTATGAAATGGTGATAATTGAATGAGCATTTATAATATGCTGTAGTCATTGTGGTTGTTAAAAAAAAATAAATCAAAATTTAACGAAATCTGAAGTTTAAATAAAATTGATTTCAGCAGTCTGATAAACTAGTTAAGAAGGAATCATCAAAAACAGCACCAGCTGCAATAGTTTAGTGGCAGAATGGAGCGTTGCCATCGCTTCGACCCGAGTTCGATTCTCGGTTGCAGCATTTTTATATTTGATTAAAGCAAGAATTCTTAAAAGATTGCATTAAGAAGATGATTTTTCTAAACCTCAATTACATTTTCTGTAAATGCAAATGGTCTGATCTAATCCATCAATTTATATTTTAAGTTTTTTCAGCAAAGATTTAATAATCAATGATGTCTTCTTCTTCTTTTTCTTCTTCCTTCAGTGCCTTCCTAAGTGCCTTCCTAGGTGCCTTCCTAAGTGCCTTCCTAGGTGCCTTCATCAGTGCCGCCAATGTAGTTTCCTTCTTAATCGATCTGTGACAATAACTAGTCACTTCCGAAATTTGCTTATACCTCAGATTTGTCGAGTGATCCGTCATTATTGGAGTCCCAATATCTCATCATTTGTTCAAACAAATTTTGATTAAGGTAAGGGTTGAAAATATGAGCTGCCTTGAATGCTTAATCTTTATCAAGCTTGCCGTCGCTGTCCTTATCGAAGCCTGCGAAACTCAGGGTGAAAGCGTAAGAAAACAATCCTGCCAAGTACAATAATTTCATTATAAAAAATAGCATAAAATTGCCTTTATAGAGTGAATTAATTTTTAAAGTAAAAGCAGTTTTTTCACTGAATTTTAAAAACGGGGCTAATCTTTACAAAAGTGTGAAGGTAGGCATTGATTAGTCATTAAGATCATCAATATCTTAAAGTTCATATTTTAGGCAGTAGGAATGACATTAAAACTTTGTGCTTAAAAGATTTATAAGGCTCAAATAATAATCGCTAATCTTAATTAATAACGCATATTTCAATAGTATGATTCTCTGCTTAGCAGCTTCATACAATTTTTTATGATTTTAGAAATATCCTTAAATTTCCAAAAATATAATAAAGGCCCTCAAATAACGGTATTACTGCCTGTTGGAGCAGTTTCATGATGACAGAACCATTTTGGGTGAGTCTAAACTCCTTGACAGAGAAGGCGTTATTTGCAGCTGCCTATCTCTTAAAATTATAAGCTGTTTCGCTAATTAATTATTTAATTAACTCATTATATGAATAATCCATTGACCTCATTTCCATTGATCAGTCACCATGCATTAATAATAATAGTTTAGATTCATTTGACTATCAACTAATAATATTTGCAACTTATCGTGCTCAACTACGGGGGAAATAGTTGATCCACCCATTGCTACACGTACTTCGAGCCGAAGTCCAGCAGCAAGAAATCCTTAAGCTAGCTCATCTCGCTCTAAATTGCTAATTGCAATAAAATGTGCTGGTAACTCATCTGGAATCCGCTGAAAAGCCTTTGCTGCATCAGATCCCAGCTTTTATCGATTGACTTTAGAATGCATTCATGATTGCTGTAAGCGATATCCGTGATATTCTTCCATTGCAGATCTTTATTGGAAAAGCAGAACAAAATGAACATCCTGTAGCTGATGGCCTTATGGCACTTCTCGTTTAGGTTCGAGTATTTAGAAATCTTGATTATCAGTTTTAGCCTTTGAGAAATAGAAGGCACGAATATCTCCAACTTATTGAAGAGGTCTACCAATGACAAGGGCTTATCTCGGTCGGGAAACATTATTGTCAAAAACTTCTACATCATGTGCTATTTGAATTCTATAATGCTCCTTAAATTTTAAAGAATTTTCAAGAAAATAAAGCCTGAAGTGTCCCCAGTTTTTATAATTTATTATAGATGGAGAGCATTTATTACTTCTTTGGGGAAATGGTTGCCGAGCACCTTGCTTATCTATCCTGTCCTATCGTGCTGCTTCAAGCTCCTCTCAGTTATGAAATTGATTGACCCGTCTTAAAGATTTTATTGGAGGTTGATGAAAATTACAGGAAGCTAATAGTCATTTTCTTAAAGCAACGCATAGAAACACTTAAATTTCTAGTCGGTTTGCCTCAAAAGTTTTAAGTTTGACAGGAACTCAAAGAACTTAGATTTAGCTACGTACTAAAGTCCGAATATGTTGGTTAAGCAGCTGTAGGCCAGCTAGCAAAATGGCTTTGGAATTGATTTTAATTTATCTCGTTTTGAGCAATAACTAAATACATTTTGCAAGACTGATTGAATTATTTTTGTGGTGGTTTTCTGAGCATTTTTTGAAAATTTAATGTCGTTTTTGTTTTTGACGTTCTGGAAGATATTTAAGCCTGCTCTGGTATGTCTGGTTCTTTTAGCGTCCCTATTGATTGTAAGTTGATTTAATAGCTGCTGGATTTGATTATCTTATTTTTTGATAGCCTAATTTAAGACAGTCTTGAGAATAGAATATTAAATGTTTTAGAATATGGGGATACTTCTGAAGATATTTCTTGTTTCGAGGTTGACGAAGTGCTTTGAAAATGTTTGATAGCTGTGCGACTCGATTTAGAACTTCAAGCCGAAATTTGTCTCTTTGGAAATTTCTTAAGCAATTCTATAGAGATCCTTGGAGAGGGTTTGAATGTTAGGGTTCTGGCAGTTGACAGTTTAATTGGCGATAGAGTTCTGAGTTTTAGTGTTCAAAGATTACTTCTTTTTGATGGGAAGTCGAGCGCGGTTGGAGAGACTGTTATATCGATTGTGGGATCGTTTGATTGGCTTTGACTTGGTCTTGATTTAGAATTACGCTGAATTTTAGTCAGGCTATTGAGGGGTCAAGTGCTACTATATAGTCTGGAGTATGGACTACTTCCGATGGACTATTGGCTCTATCGAAATCAGCTTTTTGGAGGAGGGACGTGCTGATAGTATGTTCTTGCTGGTGTCGAGATCGCTATCCTGGCTCATGCTCTTCTGCTAAGATCCGTCTATCGAGACCATCGAGTCGTTAATCTTTAGACTCTCGCTGATGTTGACTGATGATTAGAAGCTATACTCCTTAAGTCCTAAAATTTTCATGTGCTTGTTGAGCTGGAAGATAATTTCTTTGTGGAGTTTGTCTATGAATTTGGGCAGCCAGTCTCCCTTAATTCCTCTCGCCTTCAACTTTTTCAGCAGAGTCTAAGCGTTGAAAAGTTTGCTAGCTGCCCCGATAAAGCATATCTTCATTTACTAATGCAAGGGAATCATACCGTTATTTTCCCTCTGGTTTTTTGATTAAGAGGGGATAGCAGTTATGAGCTCGAGCTTGGCCTTGATGTCCGCTTAGAATTATTTGCGTATCTATGAGTTCGTTGCCTTCTACTCCAATATGAATTATTCTTGGCCAGATGAGCTCCTTTTGTAAGAAGACTATTCCTTTGAGGAGGAATCGTGATAAATTTAGTTTGGGGAAAACTAAACTTTAGGCTTTTCTTTGAACAATTCAGTCTGAGTCGCAATCTCAATGTGAGACCCTTAATTAACTGAGTCCATAAATATTGGTGCCTACAATTTAGAGAAGCTTTTAGTTGGCATTTAGAAGTCGCCAAAACTGGGGCTGTGTTTGAGGGACGGTTTCAATTTTACGCTTTTCATACTTGCACTTAACTTTTGAATAATTTCCTTGGAAAATGCGAGTTCCTCCCTTTGTGTTTTCGAAGCGATTTCCTGCTTGTTAAGAGTTTTTGTGAGGTAGGCCTTTTCCTCCTCACATTTCTTAAGATCCTGGACAACCTTGATTTAGTAGCGCTTGAGTTAGTAGATTCGCTGATTAAGTTTGTCTATTTAATGATTCATCTACAATTTCAAGTCCTCAATCTCTCTCTGGCAGCCTTTGATCTTGATTTACTTCTGCTCGAACAGCAGCTTGAACAGTCCTGTCATTAGTTTGTTGTAACTATGCCATAATTAACTCGCGAAGGAACCTAGGTCCTTGTAAATGATTTAAGTAAGGCTCATACACTATTCGATGCTGGCAGTGAGTGCGAGAAGTTGAGAGTGGCACCGAATGTAGAGGGGCGCAGATGAAACTTATTTGAACTATTTGGAAAGCCAATTCCTAATTTTGACAAGCACGGTAACCTAATGGCTGTATCGTTTGGTGGAGGGCTTTAGTTCTTTGGATATAAGTTCGGCTGTGTTTTTTTAGAGGTTGTTTAATAAAGATTAGAATTTTGAGGTGTGAACCTATTTATTGGATTCCTTTTAAAGAGTCTGCTTAATTTACTACATGATCCCGTCATTTGTATTAGTCTTTGTCGCGAGGAACTTATTCTAGAGTAAGATTTTTAGGTAGGTGGAGTTGAGCTACTTCGAGTTCTTGGAGACGTAGAGTGAGAGTTTAAGCTCTTTTTAGTCGAATATCCTAGGCGGGTCATAGTTTTTTTAGACTTGCGGGTTGCTGCTCATATAATTTATAAAATTTAGAATAGTTGGTACTTTGAATCACGTTACAATAATTTCTAAATTATTTCATTTTTCTTGAATTTCGACTAAGAAGGGATTTTTGAAGTAAGGAAATCCCCTCGCGGTCATCACTGGAATAAAATCCTCCTCTCCTTTGAGTTTGTACCCTTTTATAATCGACATCAAAATAATCCGGGTCTAAAAGAGGGCCAGGTGCTGACCAATGCAGTTTCTCGCTCCTATCCCGAATGGCATGAACGAGAAGCCATCCTCGAGCACTTCCTGCTCCCACCTTTCAGGCTTGAACTATTAAGGGTCTTTGTAGAGGGATGGACTAAAGTGATAATTTTATGAATCGCAGAAGACATAGCAATCTTTAGGAATAACAAAGTTGTCAAGCAGGACATCCTGCTTGGCCTGCCTTAATAATGTGGCATTTAGAGGGCCGAACATTCGCTGGCATTACTTTATGAAAGAATTTAGTTTCAGACAATTTTTACCAACATTAAATTACACACTTTAAACATCGATATTTTTAATCTCCTACTCGATCTTGCTGGCGAGCTGCGGGTACTCAATTAATTTTTGCAGGCAGTAGCTAATCAAGTGTGAGGAAGTGTCAGTCCCAGCGAACAAGAAAGTTTTAAACTCGTCCATCAGATATTAAATTTTTTAATTTTCAGCCAGATTGATTTTTTCATAGAGTAGCTGGAGCAAATATTTGCGACCTTTGGCGGCCTCCTTCATGTTTTTAATGAAGGATCGAATAAAGTCGCGAGTGGTGGCTTGGAGCAATTCGAAGTCACTCTGAAATTTTCTCGAAGGCTTTTTCGTGATCAAATATGACAATTTGAAGCTTTCTTCATAGGCCTATTCGAAGAATTATAAAATAAATTTGAAAAGGGGCTTTCCATGGACCTTAACATCCAGCTCATCCAGCCCGAAAAATGACGTTATAACGATGCTCGACGTTATGCCTGATATAAACCCCTTCACCTATACCTTTTTCCCCAAAGATTCCTTGAGTTGCCGCTGGATACTTTGATTGATCTCCTGTGCGATTGAGTTCATGTAGTCAAAGTTGAACACCTCTGAGATAATTCTCCGTCTTTGCTTATGCGACTAGCCTTAACTGAAGACCAAGCCTGCGCCTATGACCATTTTGAAAATATCGAATTGGTCGCCCTTTTAGAAAGACGATATCGAATTTCCGAAAAGTCTGATTAGTTTCTTGTTGTAGAGTACAATAACTGGATTAAAGCCCATATTTTAGACCAGACAATCGTAGCCCTCAAGTTCCTTGGCCTTGGCTATGTTGTGGGCTACTTTATCCTTTTTGTAGTTGGGTAGCTATCTGAAGATAAAATAGCCTAGGAAGGGAATGTACGGCCTGACAATCATCTTTACTTTGCCTGTCAAACTTCTGACTAACATCTTGAAGCGGATATACGGCAGCAGGAGAAAGCAGATAGCAGTTCCAGTAAGTCCTAGTAGGATTAACCAAATCCACATATTAAGTTTATTAAAAGATGCTGGATTATTTTGAAAGGTAATCTTCTAACTGAGTCTGTAGATAGATTGATACAATTTGAGAACCATATCAAAATCTTTACGTTCTTGATAAACTCTGCTTAATCATTCAAAACTCATCAAACTTTGTCTCAAACCCAGCTTGTTTTATATTCATTATTTCAACTACATCTGATATAATTGAGAACCATATCAATCCAAAATAACTATAACAGGCTGACGCCATAAGGCTATTGATAAAAACAATAACTTGTAATCAATCATAGATATCGACTAAGTTACCATTGTCAAAACGAAGACTTATTTTTTCCCCGTTTTAATCTTCGAACTATCCGGGTCCATGGGGTTTGTCATTGGTCCAGCTACACTTCAATTTAACTCCCTCCTTCCAAATGTACAGACACTGACCCTATCTTCTCTCTCCTTTGAAGCTGCCCTAGAATAGGTCACCGTTCTTGTAATCGTATTTGCCCTTGCCTTGCTTCATTCCCTTTTCCCAGGCACCCTCATACTTATCTCCGTCCTTAAAAAAGAGGATTCCATAGCCTTATTTCCTATCATTAGCGAAGCTTCCCTAGTACCTATCACCACTTGAATAGACGTACACTCCTTTGCCATGGCGCACTCCGTTCAAAAACTAACCCTCGAAGATGTCTCCGTTAGAAAAAATGTATTTACCTTGTCCGTTCTTCTCGTCGTTCTTCCATTCTCCTATGTATTTGCTCCCGTCTGCGAAGGTGTAGCTACCTTTACCATGTTTCAGTCCTTACACCCAACTTCCCTCGTATTTATCTTTGTTTGGATAAGTCATTACTCCGAAGCCATTAGCTTTATCGCCTTCGAATTAGCACTCAAGTCGAGCTCCACTTGCAAATTAGAAAGTGCCTTTTCCGCACTTTTAGCCGTCGTCCCATTGGCCGATGTATTTATCTCCGAAGGCGAAAGTGTAAGTGCCTCTGCCGCTTTTTTAGCCGTCGACCCAATCTCCATCGTATTCCTCGTTCATTGAGATTATTTTGTAGATTCCTTTGCCGTTTTTGAGGTCGTTAGCCCACTACCCGTCATAAATATTTCCATTGTTGTAAATGTAAGATCCGACCCCGTGCTTAGCACCTTCCTTCAGTTGTCCTTCGTACCTTTATCCATTCAAGAAAATGTAATAGCCGCGGCCATGGAACCTGTCGTCTTTCCAGTCCCCGCAGTAAAGATCTCCGTTGGCGTATTTGTAAATTCCTTTACCGTTCCTTCTTTAACCAACGATCTATCCTTCATATTTCGATCCGTCAACGTAATTCTTCGCTCTAATGCCTGGCTTAAGCTTGCCAGAATCATCATTGATATGATCTTTTAAAAAATTTTTGACAATACTGTCTCTCTGCAAGAGAGCATTTCGCTTGTAGGCCTCTGCGTCATACGCACCTCGGGTCATGTCACTTCCTACAAAATTTATAATCTGTGTTTTTTTTTGAGACATTTAAATATTTGAACGTAATTCTATTAATTAAACAACGTTTTGTTTTACCGAGCGGGGTAAATCATCCTAGGTTCATAAACTTTGGATTGCCTAGAAAACAGATGAGGGGAATCATGCACATAAAAACACCAGCCAATCATCGCACTGTAACCCAAATCCAAATATTTAGCTTAATAAAAAGATCACTGAATAATTTTATACAGCAGGGCTGGATTTGTTTGGCTGAGCTTATTGATAGTCTCAGCCACTTTTCTAAATTACTACTCGCTGGGATTGTTGGCGTGAGGACCCCTCCAATTCAGTTGAATTTATATTGCCCCGATTTTTACTCCTTCCTTCATTACTGCTACCACCTCCTTTATTGGTTTTAAAGCCCCAAAAACAACAGCATCTGGACTTTCTGACAAAAAATAGGTCATGTTAATTGAGGCGAGTCCGATAGGCTGACCTTGCCGATCTGCCAGATGCACCTTAACAGACTGGTTTTCTTGTATGAATTTATTGAACTAATAGCCTGAATGCGCAATAGGCAGAACTATTTCCCTAGGCAAATCGTGCATAACTCTAACGTTCTAGCAAACAGTCTGCTGAGGAGGGAAATCCCCTACCTGGACATAGAAGCGTACATATTTGTTATCAAGCAAGTTAAGCCAGAGCAGTTTCCCGAGCCTGATTGTCAATCGCCCCGTAGTCTGTCCTTCAATCATAATAATAAAAATAATCACTCTAAGACAGCACCTTTAAATATACCCAACCGCCAATATCCCTCAACCACTCGGTCACCCTGGGTCTGCCTTCCTCTTCCCTCCTTTAAGTCGTTCTTGAACTGCCCTTAGTATCTTTTTCCTATTATGGGGTTGATTAGAGTTCCCTGCCCTTCCATTTTGTTTTATCTCCACTCTCCGATGTAGGAGCAGCCGTCCGCCCACATAAATTTACCCTTTCCTTGGATCGAATTCTAAACTAAGTCTCCTTCGTATGAACTCTCGTCATTAAATCTGAAGATACCAGTCCCGTGACGCATGCCCTCTTTGTATTACCCTTAGAATGAAGTACCATCAGCCCAGTACTACTTTCCAAGCCCATGTTTTTTGTCTTTTTTCCAGCTTCCTTCGTACCTACTTCCGTTGGGATGTTTGTAAACCCCGTAGCCCTCTACTATCCCCATGTCCCACTCCCCTTAAAAGCTGTCCCCGTTGGAATGAGTAAGACAGCCTTTGCCGTTTGGCTTGTCAGATTTCCACTCACCTAAGTAGAAAGAGCCGCTTTGATTTTTGAAGTTGCCTATTCCCTGCCTGACTCCAAACTCCCACTAGCCAGTATAAACTCCTTTGCCGATATTAATCTCTTGAAGCTTGATTTTGAACTTGAAAGACTGAATCACAAGTTGCTTCTGCCGAGGATCCAAAATGAGTTAGAGAGACGAGGGGAGAGCGTCAGGTTTGGTATGGGCTACTTGGAGGTGCAAATCCAGGTGTTGGAGCTGGTCGAAATGTTCTTATTCAGAATCACATATTCCGATGCAATTACTTCCCATATAGCGTATCCCATCACTCTTTAATCTATGTCCCTAACTGACGACTATGAAATGCGGGCCAACCGCATCGTCTCCCGAATCGACAATCTCTCCGACTCCCTCTAGCTCAACAAGCTTTCTAAACATAAGGCCTTGGCCGACTCCCTTCAAAGGCTTTAGAACAGCCTCTCCGAAAGCTTCGAAAACAGATAAAATTCTCTGCGGGATATGTAGCGATTCTCCACAAAGTTGCAATAAATGGTGGGAACCCATTAGCTGCAGAAAGAAAAGCAACACAAATAGCTTCAGGTGGTTCTTGTGTCTGTTGAGAAATCGATTAAAAAAAACTTGTAAAACTATAAGGCTGAGAAATCGGCCTCCGACTTGCGGATCTGCAAGCATATAAATTCGGTGATTGAAGGTTTCATGCAAGATTCAAGGAGGTTTTCACAGCCCTACCCTTATGACGCTTCCGTTTAATAATAAATCAACAACCTTCGAAATGTTCTTTTCGGTTATATTTCCAAAAGAAAGGATTATGAAGAAAGATTAGAGAGTTAGTTCAACTAGCAGATTCAAAGCCTTTCTGACAGAATTTGTGCTGAAAACAGCGATCGGGACCAAGAATTCTAGGACTTGGTAATCCGACTAAGGGATGCAAGCGGAATCGCAAAGGAGCAGATCAATTCACAGAGGAGAGAGCGGTAGGCGAATTAATAGAGTATCCGCAGGCTAGTCTCCTCAGTCTCGCTTAAAATTAAAGTCAACCTCTGAATCTATTGTTAATTATTTGAATGAATCACTCTCTGCTCAGGATCGAGGAGTACTCCACTCTCAGGCATCTTGCCCGCCAGGAGCATCACAGGCTCACTGCCCTTCACCGCCACACTCATCTCCAACTGGATCTCAACGAACGAAAGCTCGAAGTGTGCCAGCTGCTGGCCATGAGGATGCTGGAGGGTTAACGGGCCAAGGAAGAAGATCTTTAGCGTATATAGCGAGCGTACCGTTATTTGTAGATGGGAGCGGAGCGGAAGTAGAGAGAGGGCTTGAAGGATTTCGGGCGCAACAGTGCATCAACGATAACTGGCCTGCCTCCTTATGAATATCTATGAGATTACTTTATCCAATAATTTTAATATTATGTACTCGCAGAGCAGTAGACATGTTCCATCCGAGTCTTTGAACTTCTCCTCTCAGTATGCCAGAAAGAGGGTCTACAACGAATCGCAGCATGTCCCGTCCAAAGGGTCCGATGACTTTCGGGGCAGGATGGAACTTAAATACGGTAAAAGCAAGGATCAGCCCAAAAAGGATGAAATTTATTTTAGAGGTTAAACAAAGGGACTCCACAAAGACTACAACCAGTATTAGTAGTCCAAGGGAAATTACAACTACTCCAGTCTCCTCAGGGACGACTCGACTGCCTCTCTGCGCGATAGCAGGCCTCTGCGCTCGGACGGAATGCTTAATCGAGTGCGTTCCGAAAAGCGGATATAAATAAAAAACCGGCGAGAAGAATAAAGAGTAATTTCCCACAACAACAAGCAGCCCTACAAGAGATATCCGAACTCTTTCCACAGGATGGCCTACCCCAAGCGCGGATACTATTATTGATCATCTAACTGTCTGTTTCCGCTCATCTTGCACTCGGATCAGAAGGTTGTTGTTCTCCTCCCTTAGCAGGCTCAGTTAGCTGAACAGTTTACGATTGCTTTCCTTCAGCTACTATATTTGATCCTAGTACTAAGGGTGGTTGTGGTTGTCAAGTCTTTCTTTTAACTCCACAACCAACCGCTTGAGCTATAAAAGTTGTTGGGAAAGTTACCTCATCTACCCGTGGCGAAAAGGCTACAGCTGTTTATCGGGCTTGGGTAGAAGGTCTCTATGTCCTTTGAGCGTGGTTTTGTCTTTGGAGTATTTGCCGATGAGTTCGGAGATCCATTAAGGCTCGAAGCTTTCTGCGAATTTATTTGAAAATCTAGGTTTGGCGGAGGGAGGCCGGTGTTTGGTATGGTTTTTTTTAGAGAGATAGGTATCATTGAGATAGCCCTTTTTCCTACTTGTAGATTTATTCAAGGAGAAGGATACTGATTGCTGAGTGAGTTTCTCGATCTCCTTTTGGAGATAAAAGTACCTTTTGGCATACATTTCATAATGCTGGAGAGTCAGCTATTAGTCATCGCCCGTCTAGGACTACACTCTGTCTCGCTCCTTGCCGTAGCGGAACAACTAGGCCTCGATGTCAATGATCAGGGATTGCGCTAATGAGTGATATTCTCTCTACAAACTCGGCAACAAATTATTTAGAGTGCTAAGGTGGTTGCGCAGGTTCGACTGCCAAATCGACAGTTCCCGGAGGAAAGCTTTCGAGTTATGGGGAATCATATTCAAATAAGAAAATCAAGCGCAGTTTGCAGTTAAATTAAAGCGAGACTCTGCAGGATAGACTTCCGCCATATCCTGGTTGCCTGAAACATCCTTTACGTTGAAGCAGAAGTAGTTCTTGGGGGAGACTGGCTTGCCCAAAAATTGGTAGCCTTTTTCCTGGATCGTATTTGCTTAATGGAAAAGCTGAATTATGCGCTTTTGAAAGGACGGATAATTCTCCTCAGCCAGGTTTTAAATAGCTTTAGTTGATAAAAAAGTGTAAATAATGAGGCCTATTTTTTCAGAGATCTCACACATGCTTTTGAGAAGTCCTTCAAACTGGCTGGCGTTTTCGCGCTTTTGGTCGAAAATGTATTTTTTATAGGCCTCGAGCAAGGCATACATTTTTCCGTTGACCATGAACAGTTCAGTCATTCCTTTTTCTAGGTTAGTTTTGTAATCAGGCTACTAAGAGAAGCTGAAATAAACCAATTAGAGATCATTTTCCTAGAGCTTGATCTGCTTGTCAGAGGCGCTCAACACCATGAAAGTGGCCTTCCTATCCTCCTTATCCTTGTCCTTTTACTTTTTTTTCTTATTTAGCATTAATCAAATTATGACATATTTAGCTATCATTATTATGCTACTTAAAAGAGCATTTTGCCAGGCTGCTATCAATCTAGCTCTTCACCAACAGCAGTTGAACCATCACCAAGTCATTCAGTTCTCTCAGAGTCATTATCTCACCAGAGTCTCTGGCCATTTTCTCCTATCTGGTCCATAGCTAAAATTAGGCTGTTCTAATCGACCCCATTTCTGATATCACCGCCTACGTCAAGACGGCCTAGGAACTGAAGTTGAAAATAACAAAGATATTTATGACTCACTACCACGCTGACTATCTGGCTGGATTGAATATTTCCGGGACTTAAGTGATTATGCACGGGAAAAAAATGGCAAACGGCTAGCTGGTGCGCGACGGGTCATAAATACCAGTTGGTAATATCAAGATAAGAGTGATGCACACGCCTGGCCATACTCTTTAATCGTCTTGCTATCTGGCCCTAGATAAGATGGGAAAGCCCTTATCTCTCTTCACAGGTGATACTCTCTTCCTTGGTGAAGTAGGTAGGCCTGATTTGGCAGTCAAGGCTAACTAAGTTTCAAGCTAGCAACTCGCTGACATGCTTTACCAGAGTCTTCAGAAAATTAAGAAGCTGCCAGACGATGTGCTCATTTGGCCCGGACACGGAAAAGGCTCAAGCTGTGGCAAGTCAATAAGTGATGGCAACTTTTGCACTTTGGGAAAGCAAAAGGCAAACAATTACGGCTTAAGAGATGTGCCTTCTAGCTAATTCGTCATTGATGTTCTGAAGCACATGCCGATTCCCCCAAGCTACTTTTTCAACACAGCCAAAAATAACTTCAGCTATCGGCTAAATTTCGAGGAGGTTTTCAAAGGTTCATTCAAAAGCTTATCCATGAAGGATATAGGAGCATAAACAGTTTTTGTAAACCTCTACCCCCTCAAAGGATTGAAGTTAGAGCATACTAAGACAGTCCGTCCCTGCGTCTACCTGTAGGTCTGTCCTGACCTATAAAGATTTGCAGGTGTAGTCGTGCCCACAAATAAGGCTGTTGTCTTCTTGGCAGACTCCTAGTAGCAGGCCAAGCAAGTCATCAGTCGGATGATCATCATGGGCTACACCAATATTCAAGGCTATATCCTTAAAACTCAAGCCACTTACAAGTAGTTACACGTTAAGCAATCCCCCATCAAACAAATAGACGCTGTATAATTCAAAAAGAACTTTGCCAGCGGGCAAGTTATCGATGTTCGCAATCCTGATGAAATTGCTCAAGGAGCTCTTAAAAATAGTTTGAAGATTCAGCTCACCAGTCTTCCCGCTGTTCTAAATTCTGGACAGCTAGCCTTTGACAAATCCAAATAAATTGTGGTACACTGCCGATCAGGCCTAAGGGCGACGTACGCGGCCTCCCTGTTGAGTTCTCATGGCTATTAGCCAATTGTAATCATCGATAAAGTCGAAAATATTCTTAAATAAAATTGAATATACATCATCATCTTTCATAGAGAACCATGAAAAGACCTACGCCCGTTAAAACCGACCCGATAACGGCAATGATCGTGATATGCTCACCTTTGGCCAAGTCAACAGCATAGCCCATCACCACTCCCAAGTATGAGAGCATCGAGGAGTTACCGATCTTTTCCGATGTCATGGTAACGAGCGTGAAGAGGTTGTGACTGATACAGCTGGGGATTCCTACTATCAAAATTATAGCTAAGTATTGCCATATTTCTATCTGGAGCTACTCCTCTTGGTATAAAAAGAAAATACCTGAAAAGAGTATGAAGAAGGAGTAGTTAATAGAAACCATCAGCGAGTTGCTCTCTTTGCTTAGTCGGTTCGTCTGCAGCACTCCGAATGCCCACACTACTTGCGAGCAGATCAGCGCCAAAGCCACGTAGAATTTTTTCTTTTAGATATCATAAGATAGTTGATGAGCGTAGAAATAGTTCCTGTTGATTATGGAGATAATCCCAATCAACGTGATGAGTAGTCCCAAGACGTTTCTACGTGAGATCTTGATGCCGTAGAAGAGATAGTTGATGAGGAAGGCGTAGACGGAGTTGAGACAAATGATTGTAAGCGAGACTGAGGACTACAGCTCTTTGACAGCATAAAGCAGAATGAACTGATTGAAAGACAAGGTGAAAGATCTCACTAGAATGATGAACTAATCTCTGCTGTTATTGGGTGTTAAGCAAATTCCTTTCTATTTCGCTATCCAGTATGAGAGCATCATCGACAGACTGCCTCTGCATAGGAGGCCAAAGTAAAAGGGACACCCGTTGATGAGCCGAATGCCCAGACAGGAAAGGGTGA
The DNA here is from genome assembly GCA_003687565.2 of Craspedacusta sowerbii. Classification (NCBI taxonomy): domain Eukaryota; kingdom Metazoa; phylum Cnidaria; class Hydrozoa; order Limnomedusae; family Olindiidae; genus Craspedacusta; species Craspedacusta sowerbii. The sequence goes on from QQSS02105524.1 coordinate 26,017, forward strand.
AGAAGAAGGAGTTGATAAAGGAGAGCAAGTAGGCCGTGTAGTCCTTGCCGATGCGAGCCTTGGTCTGGTTGAGTGAGTACTCAAGCAGGTTAAGTACTGAAGTCATAAAGATTCAAAACTATTCAATATACTTATTCCTATTAGAGCTGGCTTCCCTCTTCTTCAATCTGTGAGAACTACTTTGGCCTGAAGAAGGTCTACCAAAATCCGGTTATCGAGAGGTTCTACAGGTCCTATGAGTATAGCGATAGTCTCCGAATTACCAGCTCGATGTAGTCATTCTCAAGTCCGATTTTTTCGAGAAGCTTTATCAACTGGCTTTTCTTTATGAGCTTAGAGGAGTTTGAGTACTTGCTGATTGCTGATTTCAGCTCGTTCTAAAATTCTGTGACGAACTAGCTTAGGGCATTGATCATCTACTCCTCCTAGTCCTGGTCTAACGGCATAATCTGTCCAAGCCATTTGTCACACCTTTTGAGGATGTCCTCGCCCCTACCTGACTTGAGGACCTGCAGAATGAGTTGCTCTTGTTTGGGAGTGAGCATAAAGGGCTGCATTCTTAACATCTCAGAAATCTAATTTTCTTAATATACTTTTCCTCTCCTAAAGATGAACTAAAATTAGGAAGTGCTTAGAAAGAGGGCCTGGATCCGGTACCTCACCAGCTCCGATATCTTCTGGATTTACTATCGCTAGCTGTCGTTTAATTAGCGCTATGGCTTGTCGTCGATCTAGCTTTTGGAGGTAGGCTAGTACGAAATTGTTGACTTCTTGGCCTGAAGTTAGGCTACATAGGCCTTCAATTATTCGAGCTATTTATTGACTTTTTTAAGATATCTTTTGGACTACTCAGCCTGCCGCTAACTTTTATCTTTGAGTTAGATGAATTATTGCCTCGATTTTTGAAGCTAGCTCTAAACGAATTTGGAGTGAGTCTGGGACTGCTGCAGAGCTAATTTGAGCTGAGCGATCTAGTCCTTTAGGTTGATTACGCTATCCTTCTAGGCTTTATTTCCCACATATAGGCTCTTTAGGAATTTTATTTATTCCTAATACTCGTGGATCGTCTCCTCCAGCTCTTTGACTCTAGACCGTTTGATTTTATGCTTGTCTTCATTGTTTGATCTAGCAGTATCGTATGCCCACTCCAATTTTCTTTTGTGGGAACGGTCGGTCTCAATCTTCTGTACTGATTTTTTCTTCGGCTTTAAAGGGATCTCAATCTTTTTAGGACTCAGCAGTTTCGATTAGCGCTTTTCAGGTTTTTTCTTCCGTTGAGTGCCTTGTTTTCTTATTATTCTATAACTTTATATTATTGGTGGGTTTGGGCATGTAGCTTTCCTGGCTTAAGTTTAGGGTTAGTAGATCATTGATACGCGGAGAGGAATTTCTGGACCGGTTCGATTTGGAAGACCTGTTGAGATTGGCTTTAATTTTGTCTTCCATAATAACAATGATCAAAGTAATGCATGATTCTTAACTTATAATAACGTTAGTTAGTTGGACATGTAAGGAGAGGAGAATTATGACCCTTCTTTGGATTAGTACTATCTTTAACCCGTATGTGGTGACCAGTCTTCTTTGGACATTCTGCACTCTTCTGCCAGCAATTCCAAATTTATCGAGCAGCTTCTAAAATAAGTTCCCTGCCGAAAATAAAATTTGAAAAAAATTGAGCAGCTCAGCAGGTAGCATTTCGAGAAGGAAAAGCGGCTTCAGTTGCTAACAAAATAGTACGAGAAAGAGGAAAAATTAAAATGTTCATTCCGACCCAAAACTAACTATTCCTCCGATAAAAAGCGTTCGGTTCAGGCCTTCGTTGACGAGCAGCAAAATTTCATAAAAAAGAAAGAATAAAAGCTCCAGCAGCTAAGATTAGCAAAAAAATAGATGTAAGACAAGTAGAATTCCATTCATCACTAGTATTTTGTAAACAAAAAGAAAAGCTAATCAAAGCAGGCAGCCTTCGAAAGACTAACAGCTAACAAGAAACCATTGTAGCAAGTTAAATCAGAGATCACACATGAACCCACTATTAACTTAATCAGCAAAAAATTGAAAAGGACTGATAAAATCGATGATATCCTTTACAAAGATGCAATGAGGAGAGTCTAAAACTCAAAAAAAAATAAAATACCAACTCCTCCCCAAATCATAAGGACTACAGCCAATAGTAATAAGCTAGCAGCATAAAAGTTCATAAAGGAATTCAACTAAGTCATATCCTAACTCAATATCAAATATGATTAGGAGTTAGACTATCTAAAGTTCAACTCGATTCTTTCAAGTCTTAACTTTGTTTCCAAGTCGATAGATCTGAACAATAAACAATTTTCGGAGGAGAGGGCTCTTGTCCATTAGTTTTATTAATTTATGTCCTCTAATCAGGCTGTCTCAGTTGCAAATCTTTGTCAGTTCTGCCTTTGCATAAAGGGTCTCTTCTTCTAGGACAACTAAATAAGAAAGGAAAGCTAGCAGAGCTATATTTCAAAAAATATTTAAATACAAACGGAATTCGGCTTTTTCGATGGCGGGGTTTGGACCTTAAACAATGCAGAAATAAAATCTCTACAAAAAAAATATCAAATCCTTGCTCGAAATCAGCTTTCAACCTATAAAAGCTATGACATGTCCTAATTTTCTGTATAATATCAAAGTAGACCAAAAATCGATAGTCGCTCCAACATTTTGGCTGAAAGGCATAGGAAAAAGATGTTAATGCGGTCATAGATAATGCTCTAGATGAACCTGCTGTCGAATGTAAATATTCCCGAGAGCAAATAGATAAACCACGCAGACTTGCTCATCCTGCAAAAAAGGATGTCCGAAGTCAATTTGGATTTTAAACGGAAATTCAAATAAAGTAATTAAACCTTCGTTAGTAAAAATTCATCTTCTTCCTCTATCTAACATTGCCAATTTCTGCACACTCTCTCCAAAAATAAGCAGAGGGAAAATAGGACCTGTAACGATATCTAATTTGAGCAGCAGCAGGCTCAATGCACTTTCTAGCCTGACACTAGAAAACCATCCCTCTAGGTCGATACCAGTTGGATCAGCAACACTGAAAACCAAGTAAGGAGGATGGTAATTGGCCGATAACTTAGAGAAAGTAAAGATAAAATGCTTAAACGTGGATACCATACAGATAAAAAACCACATTTCCCTCCAACAGATCTTAGATAACCACTATTCTAGTTTTAAATCCAGCTAAAGCGGGGTAGAGTTTAGAAGGTGCCGTTCTATTAAGGAGACGACCCGTAATAAGTGGCAGTGAGGATAGGGAAATTGCACAAGCTTGACGAACGATTAATAAGTAGACTGTTCTAAGCGATTTCAAGCTAGCTAAGCTACAATTTGTAATCGATTTAATAGGTCATTTAACAAACCAATCGAAGTTAATATTGATTCTTATAATGTAATCTTAGTAGAGCTATGTGGAGGACTTGATGCCTAAGTGTCTTTAAGCGCCCTTAGAAGATTAGCCTGAAGCCTTTAAGTTCTATCAGATCACCAAGCAGCAATCCGCATAATTTGATCTCAAATGCTCCACTTTTGTCTCCTAATCAGTTGGAAACCATCCGAACATAGTGACCAGGTTTCCAGAGCAAGTGACTCGCGTTAACAATTAGTTTCTATAGTTTTCGAAATCAATCAATAGAGTGAAAAGTCCTTAAGTTTTGAAGCCAAATCTTTTAGAGTAGCCCACTCTTTAAGTAATCCTCAGTCTGTAGTATTTCAAGGCGATGCAGCTCATCGAATAACTTGTCTTGTAGGCTCTCTAAACTTAAACCGAGCTGGATCTCACCAGATATTGCCAGTGGCTTTATGCGCTTATGGCTGTCTTTAAGGACTAGCTTACAAACTAATAAATAGGATCTGTAAATGCTTTGGTAAAGAAGCGGGAAGAAAGCGCAGTAAAAGTGCTGAAATGCATAATGATAAAGGCATTCAATCAGCATCAATTTTTATGAAATTTCAAATTCTAATTCGCTCTATCAAAAACCTATCCAGGTCCAAGAGCTTTGTAGATTCAACTTTCCTGACTTCGTTTTTTTTAAGGGACTAGCTTTAACCTTTTGAAAGTTCAGGATTTTAACGCTTTGAAAGATTGTAGGAACTTGTATTTGCTCTTTAGCGGAGTGATAATCTCTTTCGATCTTATTTGGCTTTTTAAATTTTCTGAGGCAAGTTTTTTGGGTGGTGACTCTATTTAACATAAGCTATTTTGTTTTTTAAGAAAGCCAATTCAAGCTCTAAAATTTGAATTTTCCTATCTTTGTCAGAAAGTAAGCTTTTTAAGGCTTTTGTTTCTCCAGCTACCAGCTACTGCCTCTTGTTTATAGAGGATTATTAATTTCTTTTTAATTTTGATTTCAAATATTAGATTTAGTAATCCCTTTTCCTTAGCTGGGATCGGAGCTAACTTATAGTGGACAATAGCGTTTGATCCAGCGAAGGTGGTTGAAAATTTAAACTGCTGGTTTTCTAAAGCTTTTTCTGTCTATCAGAACTTAATTTTTTGATAGGGGAATCAAAGTTGAGGTCGTAATCATCTTTGGAGTTGGACTGAATCGAAAAAGGGCAAATGTTTAGCAGTTTCGATTGAGTTCTTAGCTAATTCATTTGAGTTTGAATTAAATTAAGCGAAGCAATTAAACAATCATTTTTTTTTGGCCTAAGGCTAGGCGCTGTCATTATAAAAGACCATTACGAAATTTTATTAGTTTTGTAGACCAATCACTCCGATTTTTACTATCCTTTATCCCTATTTTCCGCACACAAATTAAACAGCTTGTCCGCCTCCATTAAGCTGCGTTGCGATTATCCTCTATAGGTCAAGGAATAAAGGTTTCTATTTATAAACCACGTTTATCGTCATCACTCGATCTTTAGCATATGAAATAAGATCATTCCACTTTTAAGGAGGCATTGCCTCAAATTTTATGTAAGGCTATTTATAGTAATTTTTGAGTTCTTATGCACTAAAATAAGGCATTAGATTTTCTTTGAAAGTTTTCTTATCACTTTTAGCGAAAGATGAAATAAATTTTTAGAAAAATCTTAAGGACTGTTCTGAAATTTTCTGTTTCTTTTTTATGATTCCTTGCTGAATCTTCAGATCTTATTGATCTTTGCTCCTATAAAATCCCTAATCCCAGCAACCTGATGTCAAATTTCCTTTGTGATCGTACAATTGCCCTTCTCCGTGCATAAGTTGGTCTTTCCATTCTCCTTAATAAATGTCGCCGTTTGGGAAGTGCATGACTCCGTAGCCGTTATGCTTACCCTTTTTCCATTGGCCTTTGTAGATTGCTCCGCTGAGATAGTGGTATTAGCCTTATCCCTCTTGCTTATCGTTTTTCCAAAATCCCTTGTAAGTCTCTCTGTAAGAACTTGAAGGAAAAGCAATGAACATAAATCCTTATCCGTCCCTTAATTTTTTACCATTGATCAGTTTCCATTCGCCTTCATAATAATTACCGCTTTAAAACTAGAACCTTCCTTTTCCGGCGAGATCTTCAGGAGGAATAATAACCTAGGGCTCTTTCTTCTCCTCTTGCGGAGGTGGTGGAGGTGGTTTAGAATCTTTTTTTGGAGGCATAATTAATAAATAAACATGAGCCAAAAGAAATTTTCTCCAAATGTTAGCCCCTCCGTAAACAAGCCTATTAAGTCGCCTCCAAAGCCAATATCAAAATTCAAGACCTTTAACCTTGAAGACTATATTAGGGATGGACTAACTTTGGAAAAACTACAAAAGATTAAAAAGGTTTTCGATTACTTTGACGAGGACAGCAAGGGCTAGGCAGACTTGAAATAATTGGCTGCAGCAGTTAGATGTCTTCCCAACAATTACACAAACGATAGATTCCATCTTAAACTTAGCAAACTTATAGAGTAGCAAAGAAAAACTATCACTTTCTAATAATATCTGGTCGCTTTAGGCTACGTTAAATAAATCAGCATGACTCAAGCCTTTAGGGATATTGCCAAAGGCCAAAGTAAGTTCGGAATTTAGGATTTGAGAAGGTATAGTGAATAGGCTGGAATGCTAATTGGATACGGGTACTGTGGACAGCTGATAAACCATGGAGACAAAGATAAGGATGGGTTTTTAAACGAGTAGTAATTCATGCAAAGCTACGGATGATATCATTATTTTTCTTCCAATTGACTTTGGCCTCCACTTGCGTCACTAAATGTTGAACTATTTTCTTTATTACTGTTACGGTCTTAATCTATTATAAGGCTTAAGACCGTCTCCTTTCACTCTACTTCTCCATAAGTACCTACACGTATTTAATAAGCTAGTATACCTCATGCTTGTGGAAACTATTAAATAGACTCTCTCTGTTCAAGTGACGTTCGTTTGCGAATATCTACCTCGTTATTCGCTTTATGTCATCTTGAGTGAGTCTTAGTCTTGGGTTGAGTGCGTTCTTTTTAGACTTGAGCAGACTTTTTGCTAGAGCTCTAAACAAGGCATCAAGAAAAAATCCGAACTAAGCAGGCAGTATTTAGCTTTTATTCTAGAAGCCGTATATTTAAATGATAAGCCCAAGCTTGCTTTAAAATGTTCCTTTCACTAATAAAATTAGTATAGAAAACAGCTAACTGCTGTCAATTCTCCCCACGGATTGGGCATCGAAATGCCGCAAGATCATCTACTGGAGGTGTTTTTTAACAGTGAGGTCTTGTAAGTCTTAAGGGTCTTTGAATTGCATTGGTAGAGGGGCAGTCCTATTCCTCGTAAGCTTCTGAATGATTTGGTTGAAGGTTTAGACATGCCAGCCCCCCGCAAGTTAGTAGAAGAAAGGGGGGAGACAGTATTAGCTAAGTTGGTCGAAAAGTTTGGCCTTAAAATAGGTAAATGCCTATCTTTGAAAATGCATCAATGAATGATTTGAATGAATTTGGTTTAAAATATAAACGGAAGAATAGCAAACTCGCATTGTAAAATCATTACAAGCCGCTCTTTTGGAACTCTTGAGGATTATCCGGACTGATCTCGATCTCTAGGAAAAGCAAATTTAGACATTGGAAAATCTGCCTCAGACCATATAGAGAGCAGTGGTTGTTTTGAAGGGAAAGAAGTAACTTAATAATTCCTTGGAGAAGTAGCTGAAACTACTTGTCAGCTAAAAACACAAGCTTTAGCAAGTTAAGCTCGATGGTTAAAACTACTAGAAGAAACTAGTGCAGAGGAATTAATAAATTGCAGTTCTCAGGGATACTATCAAACGTTTGTACTAGGAAAATTAAAAAAAAAATGGATAGAAAGCCGAAATTCAAAAGGAGATAACCAAACACAAGGAAGCAGCAAACAGTCTTAAAAAGCGGTGCAACAAACTATAGTAGTAGGCAGCTGCGGCTCGCAGCTAAGCCAAACAGAACGATAAGTAGAATGGACTAAAGACAGCATAACTGCAGAGAGTAAACCATTCTTTATAGGTGTCGCTTAAGTCGACAACGGCCTAGTTTTCAAAACTTAAGAAATAGAACAGCAAATTGGCTCGATAACTGGATTCAGTCAAAAAGCAGCTGGATGAGCTCCGATACCTCTAGACGGTCTACGAATAGAACAGAAGGATTATAGAATCATTAAACAATGACAAAAAATTGCTTTTAGCCGAAATCGAAACTATCCGCTAAAATAATTTGTTCGAAAAGCGCAAGCTGGTTGAAGAGAACGAAGGCATGCTCAAGGACAATAGGAAGCTGCAGCTCGATCTCTAAAGATCAGAAAAATTACTAAACAATAAGGCTTCAGAAATTTCATCGCTGGAGCTTAAGAACTAAAAGCTCTAACGCTAGCTGGATCTCAAGAACAATAAGATAAGGTAAAAGTCTTAGATCATTAAAAAGTATGGTTAAGATTTTGCCAACCTCAATTAAAAAGCCAACCAGATATCCATTGCTGCCCAGCAACTCATGAACTAGAATTAGACTCTTAGAAGCCAGCTATAATAAACAACGACCCGCCAATCTGCAATGGTCCAATTCCAGAATCAGCTGGGGAAACTAAAGGCAGAGACTTGTCTGCGCAAAACTCAGGAGATTTAGAAGCTGCAGGACATTCTGCAGAAGATGTAAATTAATGATTGAATTTCATTTAAATTTAATTAAATAAAGCCCAACGGCATGAACTCTAGAATCTGCAATTCAGAGAGACAAAATAGCTCAAAGCCCTCTCCTCCGCCCACTTCATTTGACGTCAGCAACATCAAGAGCAACTACTATCACTCCAAATATCTTGCGAAGGGGGACAAATCCTATCTGGAGATTGGTGAGAAGGCATATTCTCGAGTTTAAGCGGAGCCTCGAGAGATTGATAACAGAGTGTCTCATCGAGAACAGATCCAATAAAGGTCTCGATTGGTCAAGAGGGATAGCTTCATCAAAAAGTAGGTTAGTTATATTGATTCCTAGAATTTATACGCTTAGACTAAAGTCTCTGATGCTCGGAGGTAAAGGGAAAGGGAAAGAGAGTAGCCACTTGGAAGGCGCTAACACTACAAACGAGATGGACTCATCACCAAACAAAAAGAGCCCTTATATAATTAGGGCAAGTAAAACTATCCTTATAGAGCCAGACCTGTCAGTCCCTTGAGAAATACCACTTAATTTTTTAGAAAAGGGGAAAGCGGGTTCAAGCAAAATTAATATTCTAATAATTATATTAATTCCTTAAAAGTGAGTCCTTTGAGATAAAGGCCATTGCGATAGCAAAACTTAGTTCATAAGGATCCTTCAGAACATGACTTCTAACCCAGAAGGGCGAAGGAGGGGGAATACAATTATGAGCAGGCTAAAAACAGGTAAAAGTAAAGGGGAAAGCAAAGCACCCAAGGGAGACTCTAGACTCGATAAAAGCTTTAGAGCATAAACAAGCTGAACGCACAAATAAATTAGAGGATCAGAAGCATTCTTGACAACTTCAACGATATTAAATGATTCATTTATTATATACAGTACTTAGACTCTCCTTCCTCCTCATTTCCCATAGGCTGTAACCGATCTTCTTGTTGAATTTCTGGAGATGAGAACATTAAGCCCCGCATTTCTGATGGCGCTGCAGGATGCGGGCATAGATTCGCTTGAATTAATCGAAAGATAGCTAGCAGTTTTCCAGCCTGTGGTTAAAGACGCAATCGTATGGATATCTAAGGAAGGAGTTGATGAGATTGTAATTAGGCCTGTTGTTGTCTTTGAGATGTTTGAGAAATTAATACAGATTTTGAATTTTACTAATCTCATGTTTCTCTAATTCCATTTAAACAAAGTTACTGAATGTTTCTTTCCTTGATGAAATTACTGACTTCAAGTATCTGCTCTAAGATATCGATTCTACGTTAAAGTTTAGGACACACTTGGTTTGCCGCTTTCCCTAGGGAACAATATTTGGAAATTCGTTGGATATATTATTTTAACGATAAGAATAATGAGATGTTCTGCAATGATTGAGGATATCTTTCCTATTGCCCTATGAAAAATTCAACAGAGTTTAAAAGTTTAGAGCACCTTACACACCACCAAAAACTTGTAGATCTTCCTTCTCAAATTGTACTTTAGAAGATTTTTTGGTTTATTTCAAGATTTTAAACTTTTTAATGGGTTATTAAGATTTGTTAGGTTTGATTTGTACTTATTGCCTCTTTAAGCTCTTGAGGTCGGACAAGAACTACAGCCAGCTCTACTTTTCCTCAGGACTGGTGCTTTATTTTTTGATGAGAGTTTATGTCTTGTGTTTATTCTTTTAATTTACCTTTTTTTCTTTGCTATTAAAATAATTTTTTAATAAACTATTTTTAGTTCGCTTTAGCTAACTAATTATTCCTCCTAGTTATTAGATTTATTTTAAGTGTTCTTCTTTCAAACGAGAGATTTAATTCTTGTAGATTGTTAACTGCTCATCCATAATTTTATTTGAAAGTTGCTACCTGGCTCTGCTGTAATCATGGATGAAATTTTGATCTTGACAAAAGATGCTTTCAACTAAATCAATTATCTGGCTGAGTTTGGTGAGCTTGAATTTATTAGCGTAGCCGAATATTAATACTCTTAATGATTTTTTTAACTCCTGGAAATTAAGATGCTAATGGTTAGGGGATTCCGGCTTTTACTTAGACTCTAGCACTTAGTCCTTTATAGGCTAACTCGTCCGTACTGGCATTATGGCTTTCGATTGTACTTCCAAAATGAAATCATTCTTTTAAATCTAATTTGATTAACGCAAGCTGTTCTTAAGGGGTTATGGCTAAGAGGATGTAGCAATCACTTTCTTAAGATTATCAGAAAAGATTTTTGTCGACTAGATCTTTATTTGCTCGATTGATTATCGTGTCAAGATCTTCTTTCCTTTTATTTGATAATTAGAGATGTTTTTTTATTAATTTAGCCTTTACTCTCTAATTTCGATTCTCCTTTCCTAATTTTTTAATTGTATTTTCTGAATGGGTTTGGGATCGTTAAATTAAAAAGCTTCGGACGGCTTTGAATATTGAAATTGTTCGTCTGTCATGGTGGAGACATTAAAAAAGGCCTTTTTATTGGAGAGGGTATTAACCGAAACAGAGACCTTTATGATAGAATTATTGGCTTAAAACTTTTTATTAATTAGCGTAAGAGACTAATATTTGAGTTTTAATTCGTTTAGCTCCTAATCAATTTAAAGATGATCACTCTTTAACTTTTACAGATCTCGACACTTTTATTAGTTACGCAGTGACAAGACTGCTACCGAATTGTTTAGCCTCCTAGCCTACAATTAGACTTAAGCCTTTTCGCTTGACACTTTGACCAGCCTTTAGTTGAGGTATCCGTTTTCTCTAACACTTTAAGTAAGCATTTTGTGAGTTTTATGGAGTTAATAATTAAGCGTGTCTAATTAAGTTTACAATTTTTTGTAGCGAAGGTCATAGTTCTAAGTCTGAGTGAAATAAGTTCGCTGGTGCTATCTATAAAATTATTATCTGGCATGAAGAATGTCCTTCATGGCGGCTCTGGCAGTGTTTATGAACTTCCCTTTAAAGGAGGACTCGATCCTTTAGTAGAGACTGTTGGACATTATTTCAATCAAGGCGTACGAATTTCTGAATTTGACTAGATTCTACTATTATTCTCTTAGACTTTACTCAGCCTACTAATTCATAATTTATGCGCTTGCTCTTATGATAGATTGAATCTTTTTATTAACTTCGATGAGTTAATCTTTTGCGTAGGTGGAGGTCATACTCTCTACAATATACCTTTGTCTGAGGATTTCGTCAATCATTTTATTAAGATTGTTATTTTAACGAACAACTAAAATTTAGCGGTCAGGCATGACCTCTTAGCGAAAGAATTGCTACAGTTAGATTTAGGTCTATATTTTATAGGCTTTTGACTTCATTTCTTAACGATAGTAAATCTAAAATTGCTTTTGAAGTTAATAAAGAGCTCTGCAATTTATTTTGAATATTTTATTCACCAAGTTCGATACCTGCTCTAATTAGCTTATTTTTAACATGTCTATTACTTGATCCAGAGCCAGCTAATTTATCTGAAAAATCTAATTTGCAGCATTTATGATGCCAGGGCCGAAAGATTATCCGAACTTGTAGCTAATGAATTTTCTATTGTACTAGTCGTCTACTCGTTATAACAAATCATAAATTAATTTGGCTTACTCCTCTACGGTTTTGTATTGATGCTGATCTAAGAATTTAATTGCTTTTCTAAAGTTCATATAATATTTACTGTTATGCCATTAAATCAGGTCAAGATCAAAAGTAACATTCTTTTTCAGGAATAAACGGGCAAAGAATCCTTCCAACCCACAATTAATACCTATTCCCGAATTCTAGCCTCCAAGAAAATTAACAAATAACTAATCTAAGTTCTTTTAAAACTAAAAGCTAAAACCAAGCAAGGGCCTCTCTCCTAATATATTGATAAGTGCTGTTAGACTCTCCAACAAAAATTATGACTTTATTATTTTCGTTCATTTTCTGTTTTTTCGGTCTTACAGTGATCTTATCACTGATTCAATCCTATCAATCTAGCTGAAATAATTAGTGTTATTTTGCTGTCTTAATTTACCAAGGGAATTGTTAATCTTCCACTGATCTATATCCTTCTTTTGCTAGCAGTCATAAACCTTTTTAATATCTTCATGGACTTTGTTGAGTTCCTTAATTTGATGAGTTTTCTAATCTAACTCCCGAGAGATGCCTTATTTTTTATCCTGAATGGAACTGATGAGTATATTACTTAATATTAAACAAAAGTTGTTATAATTTGGATTTAAGTGCCTACTCCTTGGTTTCTTAATTTTTCAAGTTTTTATTAAATGTCTCCAAGCGAATCCTTTACTATTTCAAATCGGATTTTAGTTTACTTAATACTTATTTCAAATTACTTTGAGTTAGTCTTTGGACATTCAATTCCTTTTAATAAAGATTGCTATTATGTTAAATATTTGCTTAAATATTGTTTTTATTTGATATCAATTATCTCAAATTTTCTTAGGATTTTTCCAAGTTGTCAATAAACTTTAGTCTCTTTTTGTTCAAATCTTGAAGCTGGATAACCCTATTTGCCAAAGTCTACTTTTTGGTTTTGTTTTAATGCTCAGCCTCTTTAAAGGATTTTTGAAGCTACTTCTATTAATCTGCTAATTTATTCCTGTTTTTTTTAGACTCATTAATCTTGTTGGTGAAATCCTATTAAATTTAGATTATCCGACCTGTTTAAGTTTAGACACTCTTTTATTTTATCGAAAGTTAATTCTCGAGCCTAGTCACTTATGCTCTCAAAGAAATCGCTTTTAATGATAGTAGTTGGTTTATTTATCTTAACTTGGGATTGTTGATTTTATTTATTTAAGAATTCAACTAATTTTTTTAATTTTCGATGCGAGTCAATCTATGCTAAATGTTTTAATTACAAGAGACTTTTTGTTAGTAAAGTGTTTTGTACTTACTATACTCATCGACTAATTTTTTTAGGCGCTAAGCCTCCTTATTTTTATTTGCGAGTTACTCTTAACGAGCCTTAAATTTTCTATTGAATTCCTCCATCTCTATTCTAAACTACCTTAGCTTATTAACATTTTATCTGTTGTTAGTGATATTATGCAACTCATCTAACTTTTATGATTGAGTGAAAGGAGAATTGTAGCCACAAGGCTTTTAGCAAGTATAGATTGACTTTACATGAGCCTATAGACCTTTAAAATCCTGATTGGGACTTCTGGGAGAGCGAGACTAACTCATAGATATTTATAAATAATAAAGTATCCTATATCCTATCTTAGAATAATAAGTCCTAATTAATCTAAGGATTATGTTTGATTGATTTCGGGAACTAACTTTATTTCTGGAAAATTAATAATGAACAGGAATTCTTTACTTTAATTTGACGAAAATTGTTGTCTTTAGCTTGTTAGCCCTTTTAACACTATTCAGAATAAACGAAGACTTAAAAGGCTTAAAAAAAAACGCAAAAGAATATAAGCGAAAAGAACAATGTAAAATCTTTTTAGGCTCATCTTTTTGTAAAAAAATTAGCCTATGTTCTAGCAATTATAATAAATATTAGCACCAATCAACAGC
>QQSS02105525.1:0-16605 GCA_003687565.2 Craspedacusta sowerbii
ATGGATGGATGGATGGATGGATGGATGGATGGACGGACGGACGGACGGACGGACGGACGGACGGATGGATGGATGGATCCATGAACGGATGGATGGGCGTATGTGCTGCCAGGTACATAGGATTGATACGAGAATCTGAATAAAGTTAGCAAAGTCGATTTGCTTTCCTCGATTTTAGCACCTAATATCTGATAGCCCATCACAATTCTGATATCTTACATTGACAATCAATGGAACTCTGACAAATAATGGTAATTTTAGCCCTTCTTAACTACCTGCTAACCAACCCATTCTAGGAACACAGCTACCAAAACATTAGCATTGGGACTCAACAATATTCTTAGCATGTTACTCAGCTGGTAGACCAAGCAAACATCTAAAACGGCCTAGCCACCTATATAGCGGATACCCAAGGTCAAAGCCCAATTACAACATCGCATGGCAGCCAGTTTTTTCAAAGATGGAGTATTATGATACCAAGCATTGAGGTCAATACAAGAAGTTGCAAGCCTGCGAAAAATTAGTCAACTGACAACAGAAAATTATTGCAGAGCAGGCCTTACATAAATAAAATACAAAACTTTAACTAGCAAAACATGTCCTGTTCTACTAAATCCTGAATCAATACCAAATCCTAAATCACAAATAAATCCTATGTAGCTTTCACTACCAAAATTTGCCCTTGTTTAGCCAAAACTTGCCAAAAAGGCAAGGAAACTGATAAGATTTTGACTTACAATGTCAAAAGCAAGCAAAACGAAGTTGTGCTGTAAGTTCAATTACAACAAACACAAATGAAGTTTGCGACTTAGCAACCATCCACACAGAGCTTTGCTTCACAAAAACGTCTCTGAAAAATAGCCGTTTGTAAAAGCAGCCATTGGAGTTTTGCTCTAATTTGTTCATTTTTTCCTAAAACACTAACACCATTCACTGATGCCATGCTTCATGATATGTGCAACTGAAACTTAGTTACGGAAGCCATATCCAAAGAATTTATTTACCTGGCTGCTTAGAAAGGCAATGGCACATTTAAGCATAGATTGAGAAACATATTCAACGTAGTACACTTAAAATTGTAACCTTATTACACCAAAACTACATTTATTAATTTAAGAATCAATTAGTCCATGTGCATAGGCATTTGCTTGTGTAATTTAGAACAAGCTCCAAGTTTGAAAAAAGTTGCTGCACTCAGAAGTGCAAAGCATTGATTGCTTAAGTAAGATACTAAAACGGAATGAAAGTAGAAAATTTGAATATAGGCTGCTAGACAGACGTTACAAAACTTAAATATAAAATGAAAAACAATGCGCAGCAAAATTCAAATGCACAGCACAGGCTAGCATGGATGTGGAGAAAGCCACAATTATAGCTAAATGTCACCAAGCTTAGAAAAAAGCTTGGCACAGAGCAACCTTAAGACAAACGTTTTCTAGCTCTTTAACTACTTCTAACTTCCCTTTACTCTTAACTACGAACATCACTTACGATGCAGAACCTGAAAAGCATGATGTACTTCGTATTAATAGCATTATACCATGCTACATAGTACTGAGTTTTCATTTGACTCGTCACAACAAATCAGAATAAATTTCATGTTTAATCAGAGGCCATAGGTCACGCCAGCAAGAGGCGTGTTTTCAACCATGGAAAATATCAGTTACTCTGCCAGAGATAAACACCTCCAGGGCAAAGTTTGGCACTTTGAACTTGACCGAATAGGCTTGGCATAGGGATTTCTTTCAAAGTGAGTGTATTCTTCCTAAGCTGTGCACCCATGTGCTTGCTGTTTCTATTCAGAATAAGCAGGCCCATCGCCACCACCAGCACCCATCAAGAGCAGGGTTGAAGTCATGATCATTCATTACCAATTTGCGGACGTGCTGGCCCAACAAACGTTTAATGGGTTCCCATGAGCGTGGTTACGTAACTGTGATGTTCCTATGCCTATCTTCTATCGTCGGTATGATGACGACATATTTTGTTTGTTTAACACCACATACGAAGTTACGTCAGTACAGTGGAGTACATTATTAACAAAAGGCATCCCAACATTCGTTTACTGCGGAGTATGAGGTTGCTGGGAATCTGCCGTTTTTGGATGTCTTAGTCGACCGCTCAAAAGGTAAGAACTTCTATTTATATATACATATATATATATATACATATATATATACATATATATGCATACATATATACATATACATATATGTACATCTATTTTTCGTAAGAAAATATTTTCAGGTCTTACTGTCAATTTTAATAGCTATTATACATTCAGTTATAAGCTTGGTTTACTCAATACCTTAATTGACCGCAGAGTTCATGGCTCGAGTTTTACACTGATGTTGATATTCAAATCAGAGACCAGTTTCCTGAATTCTTGATTAATAAATGTGTTAAGTCTTCCCTTCATAAGAAGTTTGTCCCGCATGGCGAAGAAAATTGATCGTATTGTAAGTATGTATCGTAAGGCTGTCAATATTACAGTTATCTTTACGTCATTTAAGATTGCGTCTTAATTTAGTACTGAAAACCACCTTCCTGATTGCTTTAGATCCGGTGTTATCTATAAGTTTACTTGTGTTGGCTGTAATGCCAGTTATATTGGAGAAACCTCCATGCACTTTTCAACACGAGTCGAAAAGCATTTAGGCAAGGACAAAGCCTCGCATAAATGGAAGCACATGCATGGAAGTGATTGTAAGAATACAGGCTCGGGAATATATTTTTCCATTTTAGATCAAGCACCGACCGGTTTCCAGTGGAAGTTAAAGGGGCTGTGTTGATGAACTGGAAGCCTTCTAACCTTACCAAGTTAACCGCCTGACTCTAATTTTATATGTCTAGCCTATCTGTTTTCCTACTTTCTATTTTTTTTTTCTTTCCTTACATTTTCATCTAGCTTTCGTTGTTACCATAGTACCATAACAATTTAAATGGTTGTCACTTAGTATAATTAGTAGGTAAGATTATATTTCTCCCGCGGGCATTGCGTTTATCGTGGAAGAGGTAATTTTAAGTGTTGTATTTATGAACGATTGGCGTACTCACGCCTATTCCGTATAAAGATCCTGGCTAAGTATGTTTGGTTAAGTTGAAAATGATAATGCTTTTGTCAAAACATGTCCTTGAAATTGAAATGAGTTGTTTTTCTTTAAACACTAATTATCATTGCTTACCATCACCACTCCAATGGCTCATGTAAATTTTATAGCATTAATGCTAATTTACCAACAACTTAGAAAAGCATTTATCGATATTTTCGGAAATCATGGTTGGTTCCTTTAACTACCTTAGCAAGTTTGGCATAACATAACTTTCCTTTTTTGTCGTCTTTTTACGAAAAATAGAAGTTCAAAATGTCTCACCTAGGCTACTGTCGATCACTGCATCGAGGAAGTGCAGTTGTCCATTAGCTTCATATTCCACTGAAAACTTTATATTAGGGTGCCTGGAGTTCAGGAACTGAAGAAACGGAGACACCTCCACAAAATCATTAAAAACAGCAAATATATCATCGACATAACGACGACAAAACAAAGGGCCCAAACCTGTGGAGGTGTCAAGCCATGTAGTCTCGTGAACTCCTATAAAGAGATAAGCAAGTACTTAGTGGTACTTAGAGAAAACCCATTGCAAGTCCGTCAATTTGATCATATATATTACCTTTAAAATGAGGTGCGATTGAGATGTTGCAAACGTTACAAACAGGTTTTTTTAGTTGATTTTTGTTAATTTTAAACCCAGGATTATCTTCCAAGTTTTTTTAACAGAAATGTCAACAGTTACACTCAGAGGTAAGTTAGTGAACAAAGTACACACATCAACAGAAGCCGCAAATGTACCTTTTGAACGTACCTTATTAATCTCGCTTACAAAAGCGAATGTGTCTTTAGCGGAGTGAACTTGAGGAATACAAGGGGAAAAACTTCAGACAGAAATTTAACCAATTGTTGATTATAGGTGGGAAAAAGAGATATGATCGGGCGAAAGGATGGTATTTTGGTATACGACTTATGCATTTCAGGCAAACCATAAATACGGGCGGCATGCTTATTAACATGCTAAGTATCCTCACAAATAAAATTTACATTCTTCAGTGTCCGCAGGAATCTTTGAAGGGACCCTTCTCGCTTTAGCGTTGGCTTCGATTCAAGCTTCTTGAACTTTTTCCATCCGCAATAATTTCACTGACACTCTTAACGTAGTCTTCACGGTTTAATATAACTACACCATTTCCTTTATCCGGTAGTGTTATGACAATGTCCGAGTTCTTTTTCAGTCTTCTTAAGATGGCATGTTTTCTTAGCAAACTTTCAGAAGGCTTTTAATTTAGGCAGTAATTGCTAGCCAAGTGAAAAAGATGCGATCTCATCTCTCCAGCTTTGCTCTCGTCTTACAAATTTTCCGTTAAGTAGCGGCTGATTAGTTCAAAGTTGGTTAGCATGACAGTCTTGTTGAGTTTCTTTTGGCGGTATCGTATAGTGCAATCCAAACTTTAGAACTTCTTCTTCGTCACTAATAAGAGTATACGATGAGAGATTCCTGATAACTTCAGATGCAGAAAACGGTAGCGATGTTGATATGGATTTTGTCGCATAAAAGTTCATGCTCAGTTACTTTACAATTAATAACACGGAACAAGACATACCATTCCACAGAGGTCACAATTGCACTTGTCTCGCGAATTGCTGCCTGTAGCTGCGAGTTAATTTTCCGTCGCTCCTGTGTTCGCTTGTGTAAGGCTGAGCGGAGAAGACGTTTTCTAATCAATCTCTCATCTCTTTTGCTACTATAGGGCAGTCTGTACGCCAAAAACTTCGGGAAGGCGTTGAAATTAAGGTAATTCCATAGAAACTTGATGTCCAGGTCTGCCTTGCCAACTTTAAGTAAAGCTTAAAGTAAAGCTTCTCGAGTCACCGAAGATCCCATACGGACAAACGCGTTCCATACTTGTCTGCATAACACTTAGTGTTAAATGTTTCGACTAACAATTTTTTTAACAAACCTGCATATTTACTGTTAATTGGAGTGTTCACGTCTCACAGGTATTTATAGTGGTCTGTTGTAACGCTAACTTAGTTGAGAATGACAATAGATGTTGTCGAAACATGTCCTGCAAACTGAAAAGCGTATTCTTTCTGTTAAAAGTTATAAGTAATTTAATTCTGCTTCGTCTATTCGGAAGTATGATTCCGTATATACTTTTATTCATGTATACGGTTGAAATATCGTATAATGCATTGCTCTTCAAGTAAAACCGAATTCACATGCGAATCTCATTAGCTTGATCGTTTCGGGAAGTTAATTACGACATGCTAAACTTTAAGTAATTTTAACAAATTACTGACCTACTAATAGTTCAAGCAGGCTCCGATTGAGTAACTGTCCCCTTACCAAAACCGACCAAGTCCACCGCTGAACAAGTTTCGTCTAACGTAAAATATTATCATGAAATAGTACGATTATATAGTATATTATCATTGTTTGAACTGGTCATCAGCTATGTCCAAGTAAATTCTAAGGGTCACCCGTGCGTCCTTAGTTTGAGCACGTTACACACACTTTGGTAGCTCCATCGCGAGATAGATGACCAGATCAGCAACTAGACTGCAATTCGGCACAGAAATGCAAGTCATTTAGCAAGCATCAAATATTTTTGCCGCTCTACGTGCAGAACTATTCACCCAGGCAAACCCAACATGACATAAGCTATGGAGTAAGAAAACAATCAAACCAAAAAATTCATCTGCCAGTGACAACAGTGGTAGCGCCTACTGCGAATAAACGAAAACGAAGCGAGAATCCAGCATTCTGACTTAACTGAAAATGCCTCAATTCGTTTGGACTTAATAGTTTTAACGTGTGTCTAAGTATTGGATTCTTGGTGGAGAAGCTTCGCAACAAAGGTAAACTTTGCCGATGACACCTTGACAACAATGCCTGGCGAAATCGCGGCTAAGGATTTCGTTCGCGACCTTAACAGTATTCATTCGTCGCTGTCCTCTGCAGCAGAAGTTGAACAGAACAAACGCATCTAATTCTGTGGCGCGTAGATAAACACGGCAAAGCGGATACTATCTACATCTGTTTTTCATAAGCTACGGACACCGGTCTCCTACTGCACTTCCAGAGTCATACGGATGGTAGATACAAGAAATGTTTAATAAAGTCCATAGTGTACAGAGCGTATCGTTTGAGTAGCGATTGGCCCGCCTTTAAAGAGAAAGCTGAACATTTGCGCACAACGGAATGAAGTTAGCCTACCCTTCAGTTTTGCTTGAGCGGATTGTATTTGACTTCATCGAAAAGTGGATTACCCGCCAACGAAACTTGGATGACAGTTTCGCCAATGATATCGTGCGATTCATGATTTCTTATGAGGGTGAAAGGAGTGCGCGCAACCTAAAGCACCGTCTAAATGATCTAGCATGTAAGTACGGGTATAGTAAGGGCAAGTAAAGTACGGGTATAAATGCAGCCAATATTCACCGGCAGAAAAATTGGCGACAGTTCTAGACCAAAGGAAGCAAAGCCAAAGAATGTGAGTCAAGTGTTGTTTACAAACTTCAATGTGGCCAGTGCGACGCTGTCTATATTGGCATGACAACCCGCCACCTGCACCAAGACTTTGAGGAACACAAGCCACAGTGGAGCTCAATTGGTCAACACTTGTCTACTCATCAATTGCCGATCAGTCAAGATCTTCACGCCACTTTACATTTCTGCGCAGGTGTAGGTCCAGTTGGAGTGCCTGTTAATGGTGAGCTTGATGATCGCGCCCCATAAATTCGCCAGTTCACTTAGCGTACAGTCAGACTCGACTAAGTTGAAGCTGTTTTAGCTTGACTTCGACAATGTGCCTCTGGCGATGTGTGCTCTGCTTGTTTTTTTTTTTTTTTTTTTTTTTTGTATTCTTGTTCGTTTAGAGTGTACGTGGTCCAAGAAAGGACCAAAATATCACAAAAATTATTAGCTTTATTCTTCATATTATATTTATATTGTATTATACTATATTATATTCTCGTAGAGACGACATCATGAGAAAGCAGACTTCCAATAATGACAACAAATCCTCTCTTTATGGATACGCTTTTCTCAGCTTTTTCAGATGTAATAAATGCAGAATATTTCGACGACTGTTGACGGAAAAACAATTTTAACGGTCGCAGTGGCAGTTGAACAATGGCCACGTCCACAGTCGTCGACAAATTCTGCATTAATTACATCTGAAAAACCTAAGAAAAGCGAGTCCATAAAGAGAGGATTTGTTGTCACAATATTATATTATATTATATTATATTATATTGTATTATACAATATTATATTATATTGTATCATGTTACATTATATCATCTTGTCTGCACGAAAAAGTGTAGTTTCATTTTAGACCAAGCTTACCACCTAAGTTAGTCACCCGATTGTAACTTTATCGTTAGGTTAGGATCTTTAAGTTTAATTTATCTCCTTTTCTGGCCTTCCCCTCCACCATATTGTGGTTCCTTTCCCTTTTAGCCATTGAGCATTTGTTGCCATCTTAGTTTATGTCCGCTTTTGCTTCCTTGCTCGGCTTACACAGATCATGGCAAAGTTTGCTCTTGTAATTTGAGGATGAAAATGCTTGTGCTTGAAACGAGGTCTTTTTCTTCTTAAGTTAATTTCTTTAACTCGCTCTCTTACTCCCTCATTGCAGTATTACGTGATCTTGGTATGGAAAACTTAGCAGGAGTTCCGTAACGAGATCACCAGGTCTTAAGCAAATAAGAGTAAAAACTATTCTACGCTCGCTCCTTAGGTCTGCTACATTATTTCCCACACTACAATAGGCTTTTCCCCTGATTAAATTAGCTAATACATGTAGTGGGTCAGCGTTAAATAACGAAGAAATAGGCCTTTGTTTTAGGCATTCAAAGTCCATTATGCACGAAACTCATAACCGACTTCGTAAGGGTGACGTGCCAACCCATCCCACGTTAGCTTAACCTGCGTCAACTCATCCAAGTCACGACAGGCCTGGCAAACTGACTGGAGTCACAGATGTTGTGGTAGGTGATCCACGTTTGCAGGTAAAACGAAAATTAGCACTTACGCACGAAGGAGATTTGCAGCTGCTGCGATTACTACAAATCGCTTTAGCAAGTTTATTGTAAACCAATTCTGGGCAAATGTTTGTGGCTTGCTTCCAAGAGTTTATAACGAAATCATGAAAAAAGCTCATCTTCTGGCACACTTTCGCGCTTCACGACAAAATACAAGTTCATGAGTGCGACGAATGTGCAATCGATTTAACATACGCAAGTTCTTGAAAGCGTTCGTACGACCCTTCAGACGCGCTCATTTAGCTGCCGATGTGTATTTTTCTTCGGACGACCGACTCCTGCTACTGTCTGAAGAAGCATTGCCTTCAATCTATAAACGTTGTCGCGCAGACTATCCAAAACTGTCCAAAGAATAGGCTAATGGCATCGAAACAGGGATTGTAATCCATTGTGCCAACCTTCGACCGCATTGTTTGTCTGCATAATGCCATCAGCTCTAGTCGAGCATTCGCTCCGCATTTCTATTGGAAATGCTGCTGCTTGGTAAGCTTACTCCTGAACTCGCATTCGTCTCTCCCACGTACGCACGTGTGCTCAAACTACGTTAGCGCTTCACCCATTCCTTTGCATTCAGGTTTTTGCTTCAGCAAATATGCTTCAGTAAGTCAAAAGCTTCGGCTAGGTCTTTCATGGGTACGCTAGCTGTGGCAAACGGGGAACGTACAGCCTAACGGCGCCATCGAGCGGGTAGCTGCCTCCAAACCTTAATAACTTTTCTTTAAGAAGTTTGCAAGAAATAAAAATTGCATCCCATTACAGTTGCCGGCGAGACGCAAGTAGAAATAGCTTTTTTTGCCCCAGACTCAAAGTCAGTTTAAAATATTCTCTGGAGAAGAAGTTCGAACAAGCTTTGTCATTACTTGTAGAAGTCTACGGTACGATTAATCAGTTTTATTAGTGAGCAGACAATATAACGCAGCTGGGTTTACTATAATCCATCACAAGCTTAGTGTATTTAATAGAGCTGAAAAATATACCCGTGGTACCGCTTTGCATGTGACATCCACAAAAGGGTACGTGCTAGCTGGTCTATTAACTCATGGTAGCCCAACAGGACTAGCCAATCATCATTAGTTCCTGCATATAACAAGACTTTTCTTGTAGATAACAAGACTAGCAAGAGAATATAACAAGATAACAAAGGAATAACAAGGCTTGTCGTGAATGAACCAAGACAAGTTTTGGTAGTGCGCAGGAATATCGAATAGCAAATTTCGCGCTGCCACTGGATTTGCGTGCCCAACATTGATAGCTTCGTAAACTTGTTTTTCCGTTGCTGTTCGAAGGTGCGCTTTAGGATTTTTCCGATTTCGAGTTCAATTTCACATTTTTTAATGCTCGGTAATAAAATCAATGTATCAAAATTCAATCAGAAAGACAATCTAGCTCACAAAATGAAGAGCGAACTAAAGCGAGCGAAATTTTTAAAACGCCCAATTTCATATTTTGCAATACGTAGCCATGTTGAAGATAAATTCTGTTCAATAGTCTTCCAAAATCCAAAGCACTTGTCGCATACATTGCCAGAATATTTGGAGCCATCCCAATTTTTTATATTTAATTTGAAAAGATCTTCATTGGCACTGGACTTCATATGCTCTGGGAGCGCGTTCCAAACTCTTACAGCCATAGATCTCAAACTTCGTGAACCGAAGTAAACTGTTGCGGCCTTGTTACGGCAAGGTTTAGGGGATCTCCTGGAGAATGCCGGTTATTAAGCAATTAATAAATTAAAAAATTTCCTGTGCTCTGGTTCATAGTGTTTATTGTTTTAAAAAATTTTAAGCATAAAGAACGTAACCGTCGAGCTTCCATTAAGCACTTACAGTACCAAGAGATTATCTGGATGAGTTGACGTAGCATGAATTGACGCAACGCGAGAGGAAAGGACGCGAGATGAGACGACGCTATACCCTTTCAAAAACATCCATAATTATTTTCTGTGACGATACAAACATAGCGTACATGCGCTGGTGAACATGTAAGTGCTTACGTTGCCTAATGCGCTACCTAGCGTACGCACAAACACCTTCCAGAAACCTTTTTATGTAAGCTATACTTCAGCCAATCACGAGGCAGACTAGCTGTCGAAAAGCAGGATATAATCAGGGAAGCGAATGTGTGATCGCTCAAAATTCTATGGGAATTTAGACCAGGCATGTTCGTGAGTACCTCGAGCAAGACTATCCCACGGCCATACATAACGTGTTAGCAGAAATACAAATTCGTGCAGCTCATATTCTAAGATTTCGACGAAAAAACTTATGTCCACTAGCGGACTAACTTTACATAGATGGATGGCGCTCAAGTAAATGATCGTCTCCATTGCACAGAAAATTTGACTTGAACAATTTTAAATGGCAAGGTTCACGTTAGAACAGCTACGATCAGCGAAGGTTTTTCCCTTCTTCCCGTCTTTTTAAGAAAGAATATTCCCCATGTTTATCGTACGCATTTTCCTTTTAACTTCGGGATGCATAGCGGGAATAAACTTATCACTTATCCCATTGTTGATATTGAATTTGGCTCCATTATTTTAAAAGGTGTAAAACAATGCGGCTGAAAGTAAAGACACGAGCCTTCATTATAGACGACGAATATTAAAGTAAAGTTGAGGACTTGCTCAATATTGATCATCGAATTCTTACATCAAGTAAACAAGGTAAGAGAGACTATGACGCCTGTCCATAAACTTTTCCTAATCAATCACAATGGTTGCTTTTAAAACATTTACTAAACCTGGCAGCCTTGCAATTATTTGCAACATGAACCAGACATTGAAAACCAGACATCCGTACACCATGAATATATTTTCATTATGATAAGTGTGACATAATGTACAAACATAGGTTGGATGAGATTAAACAGCAAGCAAAGGATCATGAGCAAAGTAATCCCGCCTCTTGGCTTCTTGAAGTCGCTTTCTAACTAGCCATGACTATTTGTCATTCAAAGCACAAGCAATGCAAAACGCCACGAGTGCGTAATGAACATTCTTAAAGTAGCACTAGGAAAATTGCTAGATTGACATCGAAAGCCTGTGTCGTTTACTGCAGAGAGTAGGGAAGGCAAGTAGCAAAAACACAGACACATGTCCACGTTTAACCCAGCAAGCAGGGATCCACAAGCAAACTTAAATACAGCACCAAAAATGACATGCATTCCGGCTTGAATTCACTGCTGATGCCGTCCTGTACTTGGCAGATTCATGAGTTATATGTTACCAAAATACACAGATATCCTAAGCTAACCTTCAAATAACTCTATATAGATAGCAATGCGACCACATCAAGGGATTTACTTAGCTTTGAACGGAGAATCCACATCACCTTTGATCGAAAGAGAAGCCATACCTCTTTCAGCTGGTACGGAAATTCCTTGTGGCAAACCTGGACGAAAACTGGTCAAGTGATACTTGGTACCATCGAGATCATTTTTTTCAGAACCATCCCTGGGTAATGCTAAAACGGAGGACCAGTCGGGGATAGTCTGATTGATATAATACCTATCGCGAGATATAGAATGGTCAGTCAGAACCTCGAGAGCTCCAAATATTGCGGCACCTAGCCATGCGCAGTAATTTTTGGGGGTTAGAGACTTGCGAATCTTGATGCTTGGAACTTTTAACTTCGATGAATATGGAGGAGTTTGGAGCAAATACTGAACTTCCTCTATAATTCTGCTTTCAAAACCAGGAGACATAGAGGTCCCGCCTATTAAGAAAACATTCTCTCCTAAAATGCGTCTGCAGTCAATTGGTGACTCAATTATTGCATCCAAAATAATAGTTGCCAGTGATCTGTTCTCATCATTGCTTTCGAACAATGTGTCAAAAGCATTGGCACGCAAATAGCCATCCACAAGCACAGACTTGCCACCGGGTAAAGGATAGTGAATGTCTGTGGCTGGGCGGTTATACTTTCGTCGACCAACAAAGCAACAACGGACCTTTAGGTCTTCAAGAACATCATCAGTTAGCTCATTTGCATATTGCTTGGCAGGTACTGTATTACCTTGCACCTGAACGAACCCTGAGTCCATCAAGCGGGATCGAATATGGCTATGCAGCTGCCTGCCAGCCAGATTAACAAATTGTGCCGCACCTATTATTGGCGTTTGTTCGAAAACCGGAACAACACAGCTTTCCTCAAAGCCACAATCAACAACAAGCCCAGACTTGATTCCAAGGGCAAACAGAGCAACTAAGTGGCTCGGAGCGAATAACACAGATACAACTTCGAAATGCTTGAAAAGAACGTTAGCCAAAACCTTTCTGAACTGAATAGACTGAAACATGGATTCACAAACTACAACACGCCTTTCCTTAGGGTTTACTAAGAGGTATTTGAAATAAATCATGTGCAGGAAACCTCTATAAATTTCATACATTTCATCTTCGTTCGCATAGGACTTGTAAAGAGGCGAAACTTCCAGATTGCCATTTCGAATAAAATGAACTTCAGACGCAATAATGTGACGAGGACACTGCTCTCCCGCAAATCCAACTTTAGTGTATGCGTGTCCAATATCAAATATGACAGCTTGTTTGTCAGAACTCAAGCTAATTATATCCATTAAGGCCATCTTAGCAATTCATTCAACTGAAACAAAACAAAATGATATTAGATACAAATCAGAACTGCACATCTGCAAGATCATTGAGTTTCTACATATCCCCCGGCTACTCATGCCATGGAAAATTAGGCAGCTTGCACACATTTTTGTTTTAGATTGCCCTGAATGTTTAATGACCCTTAAGGGACAGAAAACTGGCAGTGAAAAGAGCTTCATTCAATGCAAAAAATAAAAAACACCAGTGTTTAAGTCTAAGTCAGGCTCGTCAGTTAAAATGCTTTACAGAATATTCCTTTAATTCTGGGAATAACAAAAAAATCCTTTCATATTCAGTTCAGGAACACTTTATTAGCTCACCGCTTAAATAGATTTGGCATACATGAAGCTTAACCTTAGATCCACAGCTAATTACCTTGTGAATTTGGAAAACATTACGGGAAACAAACACTCTTTATGACCAAACTGAACTATGAGTTGACTTGTCCCTTAGGTAGGCTGTTGATGCACATGGCCCAAGTCCGCACCTTTCATATAATCAAAGAACAAAACTACCATACAAGCAATGAACCATTTAGAAAAATAGCATATGACTTATGTGTTCATTACTACTTACTACAAAACTCTTGATATTTACAACCCACGTGGAATTAGCAATAATTGTTTACAGATCGACTTAACAGCTCTACACACTGGAGGATGCTTTAACAGGATCAAGTGTTACCACATCACTGAGGACTAATGATGCTGAAAAACAATAAATAGACAAAAACAGCACCACAAACTGAAAGATGCTTTTACAGGAACAAGTGTCACGACATCACTGAGCACAAATGATACAGACAGACAACAAATTTAAAGGGCAGGAGTTAAGACAGCTTCAAAACACAAAAGGTTTAGTAACCAGGAATGGTGCGCAAACAAATTATGAGTTACACAAATATCAGGGGGAAGGCATACTCATAGCCCATTCTAATCAGATAGAGGTTACCACCTTATCATGAGCTCCGAATTTTAATCTATTAATATAGGTAATATTTACAAACAGGACTGAGAGACACATTATCACATACATAGGTCAGTTACCATAAACTAAGTTAATGTCTCATAAACTGTCTCATAAATTAGTTAATGTCTCAAAGAAAGAATTAATTCTTAACAGTTCATTGAGAGAGAATAAACCCTACGACAGCATAAGCGTATCATTCTAACAGAATGAGTGGGTTCACACAGAGGACTAAACTATTTAGCATACAAGGTAAGGTTATAGGGATAGAAGGTTGCATTCTCAAGCAACAGTAGCTTGAAGGAAATCAAATATACGCAACATTAAAAAGAACGCCTTAAGTATACGCATGTGGAAAGAAAACAATTACCAGCGCTCGAGTAACAGCATAAAGAATGCACTCAATAATTCATCATGCATATCTTATCACCAATATAGATCATTAAGTTGCTGAAAATGCTATTCAGTTAATAAGAAAGAAGCATCACCAAGCAATTACAGCAATCAAAATCACAAAGATTAACCATCACCAAAAATAATGGCGAAACCCTCATCACATCATACTAATCACCTGCACAATAGAAGAATAGACAATTAACAACAATAAAAGTATTAACATAGATAAATAAAACTTCCATCCAAAAGACTGAGTTTAGTAAAATAGTACATTCAATTTAGTATCGTAACTTATAATTGTTTTCTTTAGCAGATTTACGCTTAGGAAGCTATATGTATAAAGAATGTCGTGATGGGCTTTTTGAAACTAGAATCGGAATAGTTTTAATACTTACATCGTTAAGGTTATTGTATGGGACAGCACCGTTGCACTTTATGTTGATACTCCCATACATCTTATTACATCTGAAAGTTGTATCACAGAGTTTAAGTTCAAGAAGTCATCAAACAATCTTAGAGTTTTTGACTGAACCAATCATGCATCAACAAGCAGAAATTGATTTTAACTTTTTAATTCAACTTTCCAAGTTGGGAAAAGTGTCTTAAGGTCAGGTATTTTGTAATCTGAAAAGCCTATAAGTCTTACGTCCTGCTTTCATAATTTAAATACTCTGCTTTGGAAACCCGAAGCCATGCATCTGTAGGTTAAGGGTGAAAAAGGCTTTAATGTAGTGATATAATTGTAATTCCATCCACGGAAGTTAACTTTAAAAACATGCTTTTCTTATGCCAAAAACGTCTTCAAAAATACCGTGTACAAAAACTGTAAAAAAGAAATTTATAATTTATTTTGCATGGAAAGGTTCCACATAAACAATTAAAGAAATTTCATTGACTATTTAGAAAATCCATTTTTTTTTATTAGATACAAGTCAATAATCGTAACACGATTTCACTACAACAGCACTAAAACAATAAAACAATAAAAAAAAAACAATAAAACCATACAAGAAAAAAAAACAATAAAAGAATCAAACAATAAAATAAAATAAAACAATAAATTTTAAAAGCAGAGTAGCATCTAAGGTTGATAGCCGGCTACAGTTGTTAGGATTATGATTACCCTATTATAAGGAGATCCTGTAAATGTATTTCTGACACGCGTTAAAAATGGAAAAGGTGCTGATATCCATGATATTAATGATGATTCAATTAATGGATGATCAATTAAACGAAAGTTTTACAACTAAATTGAAACCTTGAAGCTTACTTAATGAACCTGACGAGGACACCTTTACGGCCGGCTTTAACGAGAGGCAGCTCAACCCCGAAAATAAGGAACGGAGCTTCAAGAAAATAGGGGACTAAAATCGGGAACGCGCAGTGCTGGGTGATAGTAATAGAAAGTGATAGAAGTGCGTGAACCCAAAAAGAGGTTCAGTGGTAATGCAGCTGCACGTGTATTTCATTACTCAATAGTTCGGATGACATATTTTCTCTTGCTATTTGAGGAATAATGAACATACTTATCAGATTATGTTGAGGTATGGCTTATGTATTGACTATTATTAGTCAATATAGTAACTTTTAAGAAGAACCTCTGCGGAAGGAAAGTTCTTATCGTAGATCGTACCGCAGTATGCGTTGAGTTTACAGCCCTGATTTATGATCGATTGATGCGTTTTGGTATTCTTCCTCAAGATATGTTAAAAACGAGGACGAGCTGCAGCTGTACTTGACCTGACCTTGTCATTAAATGAAATCCTTCATGCTTGCTACCTACACCCGTCAGTCATGTCATACATCAGTCGGCTGCTGGAAGAATTCTCTATTTTTCTTGACGTAAGAAATACTTTTTTTCGCCTTTGTTCTTGTTAGTTTCTTCAAAAGTTAATAATCATATGTGAGATTGTTCTTGCAAAGCAAACTGAATATTAGACGAAAGGTAGTACAAAATAATTGCTACACATGTTTTAATTGTTTAAAATGTTTATGTCTTGTGGAAATCTTTGAGAATCCGGAAGGTATTCAGCTTTTTCTGTCAACGTAACCTGGTGATGCTCAGCAGCATTTTGCTAGCAAGGTAATACATAGTTGTTTTCAACTAATCCATCATACTAAATCAAACTTGCCCCAAATAACTTTTTGTTTTTCGCTTTGCTTAAATTTAGAAGCCACCCATCACAGACTATGAGAAAGCTGACTTAGGTGCCCTTACCACTTGTGTATTTCATATTAGTTGCAAGTCGTAGGTGTAAACACGTTTCCTGCACATGTATATTAATGAACAGCCTGGTTCGTATATATAGTATATGCAATCGTATAATATGTTTTAGCCTTAAAATTGAGTTAAATTATATTTACATTCATATAAATATATATATATATATATATATACATGCATACGTACACGCATACATACATAGATACATACATACATACATAGATACATCCATACATACATACATACATACATACATACATACATACATACATACATACATACATACATACATACATACATAC